>SNQJ01S0142740.1:11528-25600 GCA_010110895.2 Picea sitchensis
AGAATGGTAAGCTCTGAAAAGCAGTCAGATGGGATTGAAAAAAGGGTTACAGGGATAGTCAGGACAGTCGAGTGTTACACGATGAAATTTCATGTTTCAGAATTTTTGAGTGCAAAATGTGTAAAATGAAAGAGATCATGATGGGGTAGTTGAGTGACCGGTTTGTATATTTGCAGAATTCTACCAAAGTGGCTAAGTATGGAATAGGGAAATTGATAATTTCATACGTGGCAATAAGATCTTATATATAATTGCCAACTGCTAATTACAAAGAGGCGCAGATATAGGAAACAAAAACTACAAATTGAATATTTCTTCAACCCGCCAAACTGACGATTCGACAAAGAAATTCAAACAAATGGAAAAGCATGGAAAGCGGATAGACAGGCTTCAAAATGGAATGACAATAGTTCCACTAAATATGTGAGGACCCAACGGTTAAATTGTATTTTTCGAAAGTTTTGAGTGCAAAAATGTGCAACATAGAAAAGGGCATGATAGGTGGATCGTAATATGGAAAAGAGTATGATCTAAGAACGGTTGCAATTTTGAATATATGTCAATTTGTATATACTGGAGCTCTGAATGTTGTTTGGAGGTCACGAAAAAGTAGAATTTCAATGTTGACCCGACCAATGCACAAGTCCGTCTGTCAATTTGTATATGGCAGAACTATAGGTGCCAGTTGTGGAACAGTGAACAATAGATGGTCAATTTAAAGAAAGGGGAAGTGGTCGTTGGAAACACAAACACGTGAATCCGCGAAGCTGCGGAGCAACGCATTGTTGGGAAAAAAACAATTAAGTAACCAGGAAGAGAAACTAGAGGGAATAAAAGAGTGGGGAAATAGAGAGGCAGAAGACAGTTTTCGTAAGCGTGAATTGGTTTCAAAGAAGCACCATCATTTCAAAACCATGATCTACTAATTGTCAGCAAATGCGTTGTTAAATTTTACATTTTATTGCAACGTATGACTGCAGCTATATTCTTGATACATTATTCCATGACTGTAACATATCAACTTAACAACTAAATTTCTTTTTCTACTAATTGCCAATAAATGCTTTGTGGAAGATTAGATTTTATTGGAACGTGTGCATGTAATTGTGTTCTTGATACATTCTACCATCAGTGCAACATATTAACTCAACTATTAAACTTATTTCATTATGGGTTGTTAGCATTAAAACTTAATAATTGCATGTCTAGAAATAAGAATAACGATTTTCCTGCAACATTGTACATTGGTATTAGTAAACACAAGATGGAAGAAGTACGAGAGCACCGAACCATGCCAATTAGAACATGTGTTAAACCCAAAAAAGAGGCAGCAACGAACAATGCAAGAAAATTTTGTTTTAATAGCAAATCCATTTAAAATAAAAAAATAATAAAAACACCGAGTACTCTACATATATGCTTAGAAATTAGACCCAGTTCTTCGGGCCAAAACATTGAAGGTATCTGCAACAAACACAGTCACGGGTTTTGCAGTATGCAAGATCCTTGGAGTTTTCTCATCGATGAATCATCCTCTGCTGAAATTGATATTTTTCTGAAGTTTTTCCTCAGAAAGAAGACGAAAATGGTTGCAGGGCAAGTGGAATAGCACTTAGCTGAAACTGCCTCTGCATAGTCCAAAAAATTCAGTAGCACAGCTTGCACGTGCAATTGCAGAGGCCCAAATTAGTCCATTATGGGTAGAAGGAGATGACTAGTAGGAAAATGCGTGGCAGGAGTGAGAGTTTTGGACCTGATGCCCGAAAATGTTAAACAATAGATTTTTGGCTTGAAATATATCTCTGGGAACATCAACATATCATTTCTGTACACTGAAACTCTTATGCCCAAAATAGACTAATTTGGAACTCTGGAATTCCTACTTTCGCGGTGCAAAGTGGTTGTTGCGTTCATTGTCAGTTTCTTTTCTGAAACTCCTTTTGGTGTTGTCATGACTGCGATCACCAAGTCGGGTAGGTCCGTTCATTATGGTTGATTTCAATTTGGGCGCATGAGTGGGAAGATTCTCTGCATTGTCATCATTCATTGCCATATTATCGTCCATCAGATCATCTTCTTCCGGCTCAGAATTCATGGCATCAACTTATGCGATAACAATGACTGCAACTGGGTAGGTTCTCTAACCAGCCAGGGTTGCGATGAAATTTTTTGGCTTGAAATATATCTCTCCATGTACCAAGGGA
Organism: Picea sitchensis; assembly: GCA_010110895.2. Classification (NCBI taxonomy): domain Eukaryota; kingdom Viridiplantae; phylum Streptophyta; class Pinopsida; order Pinales; family Pinaceae; genus Picea; species Picea sitchensis. The sequence goes on from SNQJ01S0142740.1 coordinate 13,733, forward strand.
CCATCTCCTTTTTTTCTCCTGGGCAAAGGGAGATGAATAGTAACAATATGCTCTGGAATAGTGGAACCTATGGCCATTATGCCTCAATGTGTTTACTGTGTGTGGAGAGAACTGCTGCCAGAAGTTATTTAGAATTTCCATTTGGCTGAGATGATGTTTGAAATAAAAATCGGGGAGGGATAATATAAGCCTCCACAAATTATGGTTTAATTCATATCAATGGAATATCTCCTCGAGCCTTTCGCTGATCAATGACAATTTCCAGGGTTCATGCGGAATGAGCTGTGACCATCAAAGCTCAATAATTGCATAATTAGAAAAAAGTGTGAACTTGGCGGTAACGACGAAAATAGATTAAGAATCGGAAATTTCTTAAAAGCACCAACCCGTCGGCACACAAAAAAAAAATATTGCGTGGCCTTTGAACTGAATACTTGGAAAGGATAACATGCTTCTGGGAAAATATTAGTTTAATTCGTACTAATGACAAATCTTCTCCGGACTTCCGAAAATTAATGACAGTTTTAACGATTGCTGAAGGATGGCTACTAGCATTAAAGCTTAATTATTGCATATCTAGAAACAAGTATGAAGGCAACAACAATGGCAAAACTAATTCCAAGAAATACCAAAGTATGAAAAGCGGTCGGGCGAAGATATACCCAGGGCATGTGAAGGGCCAATGGTTCTCGGACTGGCGGATTGAAAATTGAGCCTCTATTGTTTCGTGTCCTACAAATAGAACCTACACTTCCGTGATATACAAATTGATAGGCGGACTTGCGTGTTGGTTTCTTCAACAGTGCATTGTTTTTTCCTTGGGGATTCCGTATTAATTCCATAATTAGCCACTTTTTTGGATCGGGGGTTCTCGGGTTGGTAGACAAAAAATTAGGCATCTATTATTCCGCACTCTACAAATAGCACTGGAAATTCCGCGATATACAAATTCAGAACCTGACCTGCGCTAAATTATTACTATAAAATATTTATATTACATAATTTAATTATATGAGAAAGTTTGCACAATCTCATCGGCCAAGTGATATAAAAATATTTCCACAAATGAGCAATATAAAAAAGAGTCATTCCATACTTAGGCACTTTTTTTATCGTGGATTGGCGGCCTTGCGGGCTGAAAAAAGAGTCTCTATCGTTTTGTGTTCTATAAATAGATCCCATATTTCCACGGTATACAAACTCACAAGAGGACCTATGGGCTGCGTGGCTGAACATTGCATTTGATCACGGGTTCGCGGCCTAGCGGGATGAAAATTAAGTATCTATTGTTTCGTGTCCTACAAATAGCACCCACAGTTCCGCGATATACAATTTCACACGCGGACTTGTGGACAGTTTCTATATAAATTATGGAATGCGATTTTATACAACATATGCGGATCCCTCATTCCATACTTAGGCAGTTTTTGGATCACGAGCTCGCGCTTTCGCGGGTCGAAAAGAGAGTCTCTATTGTTCCATATCCTACAAATAGCACCCATATTTTCGCGATATACAAATTGATAGTGTTCTAGAACATATGCAGATCCCTTATTCCATACTTGGGCACGTTTTGGATCACGCATTCTCGACCTAGCGGGCTGAAAATTAAGTATCTATTGTTTTGTGTCCTACAAATAGCACCTAGACTTTCATGTCCTACAAATAGAACCTAGACTTCCGCGATATACAAAATCACATGCGGACTTGTGGACATAGTCTATATAAAGTATGGAATGAGATTTTATATAGCATATGTGGATCCCTCATTCCATACTTAGGCATTTTTTGGATCGCGGGCTAGCGGCCTGGCAGGCTGAAAATAGAGTCTTTATTGTTATGTTTCCTACAAATAGCACCCAAACTTCCACGATATACAAATTGATAGTTTTTTAGAATATATAAGGATCCCTCATTCCATACTTGAGCACTTTTTGGATTGCGGGTTCAGGACCTAGTGGGCTGAAAATTAAGTATCTATTGTTTCGTGTCCTACAAATAGCACCTAGACTTACAAGATATAAAAATTAACAAGCGTACTTTTGGACATAGTCTCTATATAAAGTATGAAATGAGATTTTATATAGCATATGCAGATCCCTCATTCCATACTTGGACAGTTTTTGGATCGCGGTTTCACGGGTTGACGCACCAAAAATAGAGTCTTTATTGTTCTGTCTCCTACAAATAGCACCCAAACCTCTGCTATATACAAATTGATAGGTGGACTCGGGCTGGCTAGCTGAACATTACACTTTTATTGTCCCGTAGCAATCCCGTATGAATTTCAAATTTAACCTTTTTTTTTATCGGGGGCTCTAGGGATGGCGAGATAGAAATTGGGTGTCTATTATTCCGTGCTTTACAAACACATTTTTCTAGAACATATGAGGATCTCTCATCCCATACTTTGACACTTTTTGGATTGTGGGTTCACGACCCGACAGGCTGAAAATTAAGTATCTATTGTTCTGTGTCCCACAAATAGCACCTAGGCTTCCACGATATACAAATTGACACACAGACTTGTGGACATAGTCTCTAAATAAAGTATGGAATGAGATTTTATATAGCATATGCGGAGATCCTATATGAATTTCATATTTAGCGATTGTTTTTTATCAGGAGCTCTGGGGCTGGTGGGCTGAAAATTGGGCCTCTATTGTTCCACGTTGTACAAAAACATTGTTCTAGAACATATGCGGATCCCTCATTCCATACTTGGGCACTTTTTGGATCACGGGTTCGCGACCTGAAAAACTGAAAATTAACTGTCTATTGTTTTGTGTCCTACAAATAACACCTAGACTTCCACAATATACAAGTTGACACGCGAACTTGTGGACATTGTCTCTATATAAACTATGGAATGAGATTTTATACAACATATGAAGATCCCTCATTCCATACCTAGGCAGTTTTTGTTTCACGGCCTGGTGGGCTGAAAATAGAGTCTCTATTGTTCCGTCTCTTACAAATAGCACCCAGAATTCCATGATGTAGAAGTGGACAGGTGGACTCGAGCTGGTTGGCTGAACATTGCAGTTTTACTGTCCCCTATCGATCCCGTATGAATTTCATATCTAGCGATTTTTTTTTTGATCGGGTCTGTGGAGCTCGCGGGTTGAAAATTGGGCCTCTATTATTCTGGGTTGTACAAACACCAGGAACATCTCCACGATTTACAAATTGACAAATGGACCTGTGGGTTGTGTGGCTCAACATTGCAGTTTTCATTATTCCTTGTCCTCTGAATAACCCTTGGAGTTCCGTGATATATAGATTGACAGATGGACTTGAGGGCTGGTGTGTTCAAGTTTGCCATTGTTTACAGATACTAATCCCTATCAACTATATAACAATTCTAAAAACATGATTTTCAATACTAAATTATTAATAATAATTTTTTATATTGCAAAATTTAATTAAACGAGAAAGTTTGTACAATCTGGTCAGGTGACTGATATAAAAATTTTCTGACAAACGAGCAATACATAGTAAACATGTACTTTTAGAAAGTATGGACAAGAGATTTTATAGAGCGTATGCAGATCCCTCGTTCCATACTTGGGCACTTTTTGGATCGCGGGTTCTCGGCCTGGTGAGCTAAAATTTGAACCTCTTTTCTTCGGTGTCCTACAAATATCACCCAGACTTCCGCGATATACAAATTGCCAGGTGGACTTGCGGATTCCATGTCTGGCGGGTTCAAGATTGCAATTTTTTAGCAATACTCATCCTATCTAACTTCAGCTAAAAGCATTATTTTTAGATACTAAAATATTAATATTAACTATTGTTATTGTACAAGTGAATTACATTAAATTATTAAAGGATGTTAAATCGTTTATTTTAAAAAAATGAAGGAAACAAAATAAGTTTTTTGTAAAATTCTATCACCGCAAGTATAACAAGGACCAATTTGAAGTTTAAGGCCCTCTTGTTCATATGATAGCACAATTTCACTCCGCATAGTATATATTCATTGATTTTAATTTATTCCAAGATATTAATTTTACCAAGTTCACCGAATAAGCACAAATTGTGAAAACAACGATCAATTTGAATTTTAAGAGCCTCTTGTTGGTATGATAGGACAGTTGAACTTTACACACTATATATTCGTTGATTTCAAATGATTTAACAACAATAATTTGACCAAGTTCATTGATTAAGGAAATTTTCCAAAACAACTCACATAGTACATTTGTGTCACAATGCCATAGAAATTATCAGGCGGATCTGTGTGCCAGCTAGCCAAAAAAATCAACTATATTGTTCTATGTCCTCCAAAGAAGAGTTGGAGTTCCATGGTATACAAATTGACAGACAAGCTATATAACCAAGAACCAACCATACTTTAAACAAACCAGAAGAAAGTTCCCAGAAGGTTCCATTGAGCAGAACCCATCAACCTTTGCAGCAAACAATTTGATATACAAATAAAAGACGTCGACACATTCCTTTTCTCTTGAAATGAACATTCATTTGGATGTTGAACAAATATCACAGAGAGACATGAGGTATTTTTGTTTTCTCCCAAAGTTTGATTTAATTTTTTTTTTTCCCTTCTTCAGTCGATATGCAAAACTGCATTGTCCTCATTTAAGGTGAATTTGCTTTGTATCTGAAGTTGTTGCAACATATAGACACTGCTTGCCTTTTTGTGTAAATATGTTTCATACGACAACTCTGCCAATTCAGGAAGCACATTTTGTAGCAGAGGTTTCCTAACCAAACACTGCACAGTTATGTTGCCCACGGTTCGGATAACACCATTGATGCAGTGTCCATAAATATATGGACATTTTTCATCGTATCGTAGACAATCAATCGTATCATCACTTATCAAAGCGGAGGCAAAAGCAGTGGAATGACATTTTGCACATAATGACTCAAAGGGGGTTGAGTACACATTGGCTGCAACTACAAGACCCTGAACCTGGCAATGCGAGCAAAGGGATTAATACATTGAACAATATAATACACAACTGCATCCCCCCCTCCCCTGTAAAACAAAAAAGAAAAAGTAAACAGGTGCAGAAATTTGTTGAAGGCTATTTCTATAAGCAAAGTGAGGATGATTTTGTGGATGTATAAGCACAACAATTGTAGAGCTAGCTAGTTTCTCCAGATCTTCTACTATATTTTCTCCCAACTCTGTTACAAATGTTGCCTGGGTTGTCTGAAAGATCCTTTCTATAGCATCTTTCTTATTTCTTATATTTTTTAACAACACAAGTGGAATCTTCCCTCTATGCAATTGTTGCTCCATTGACGAAAACAAATCTGAATATGTATCGAACAATTGTAGCTGCAACATGGAATAGTGCAATATTTGTGTAACTTATCCGACAAATATGCAGACGCGAAAGTTAAGAACAAAACTGAATATGAAAAGAGGTACCATTGCCTTGTCGTTGTCTGACTCTCCATCCTTTATATGGAGAATGTGTTGCGACCCAAATTTTCTCGCCAGTGTCACAACAACCCCAATCATTCTGATTGGGTAAATATCAGTGCTCTATGCAAGCTGCCTGATAGTCGAGTGCAGGAGGAAGCGATATTCTGAACAAATAGCAAGAATTTTTTCCATAATGCTTGTTTCGTTGAGCAAAATAATTTGATCGCAATCACCACAGTCATATATTGTTTTAGGCAATACATTAAAATTTGTAATGGATATCCCATTACACGGCAATATCTTTTCTGCATGTTTCTGGACAAGTTGTGGAGGAACAGTCAGTGTGGTTTTCATCATGGTGTCCTTGTCTGAACAATCAGTGTCATTGTCATCATGGCGTCCTTGTTTGTCATATAAGCACACATAATGGATCTACTTTTGTTTGCTTTGTCCAAGTAGGTGGTATAGACAACCATTATGTCGTTGACGAACAGTTGTCTAATTTGGCGGCTGTTCAAGCCCTCTATTGAAAGTACTTTGGATGTCACAACTCTAGACCTGATGACATTTTTTCAACAGGAAAACTAAAGTGAATGGTAGTGTGCTACAAGTACATGAATAATATTAATGAACTATGGAGCCACAATTTCACAACCACACCTCTTGGTCTATGGAACATGTAGCACATTCGGTGTTTTGCTTGTACTTGTTGATACTTCTTACGAGTTGGAAACCATGTATTGTAAATGGCATCAACATATCCGCCATGCCATAGATGAATATATAGCCTAGGAAATTTGTTTAGTAAACATAGTAACAGCATAGTGTATACATATTTACCTTTGGCCTTGTCAGTCTGCTGATGTCTGGGATGACTGACTGCTCATGGTTGTCTCACTAGTCCAACTTTTTCTGATGCAAGCATGTGCAGATGAACATCAGGACTAAACAAAGATATGCATTGTATTTTGTCCATCGGAAGGACCAAATAACCATAAAACTGTATGCATCTTAATTTTTTAACTGGACAAATGTTTAACAATAAAAAGGGATTGACCGCGGGTTAGCATGGCCAATTTGTATATCGCAGACCCCTGGAAGCCAGGGGAGAAATCTTCAACCTGCCAACCTGGCAGCCGCAATTGACAAAGTGGGTAACTATGGAATAAGGTAGAAGCAGGACCACATATGTCAGTTCGTTATTCCACCAACCGACACACGAGGGAATTTTCATAAACCACACTAAGAAGATGAATTAGAAAACAAAAGGGATAATAGAAAATGGAAAAAGTAGAAACATGGAGCGTAGAAAGGCCCATTACTGCGAATTCATCATTTTCAAGTCTAATATTATATGCTCCCTCCCGGTTTGTATATTTAATTTACCGGCACACTTGGTATACCTTTTAGAATATTGTACCACAAAATCCTCTGCTGCTGCATAGAAGAATTCATCTCCCTGTCCAAGAAACTTGTTTTTTCCAAGGCAGCAACGCCGAAGAAGCAATCGAGATGAAGGCAAGTTAGTATGAAAACAAACATCTAAAAGAAAAATAAAAAGGTCTATTTACCCGCCAAAGAGTCCTTCGTCCTATCCAACGATTTTGTTTCTTTAAATGCAGCAATGCAACACAAACACAATGCACATAAACTAGCTTAGTATGTAGGAAGGAACGTATGTAACCAAGATAACTTGCCATGTAAGAAGGCACGCAACTATTTTAATGCATATATAGACCATAAATGAAATATAAAACAACGCAATATGAAACAACAGTACAAACATGCACCTTTCTATATCCTCTTCAGTCGATGCAGTCAAGACTCCCTTCTTTTCTCCAGCTACTGTGTTTGTTTCAATGTGGGAACCCACAAAATTAAATGAACATCAATGGAAGATGGTATTCACTAGAGAACAAGCAATATGTATATACAAAAAAATTGACTCAACGAACAATTTACAAATGCAGAAACATGAACCTTTGCACTTCTCTATCCATGGCTGTAAATGTCTAGATTTTTTTTCCCTGGCCAAAATATATTACAAGGCATAAAATATCACGCAATTGCATGGCCGCAACTAAACAATTTCTGGTTTTCCCTGACAATTCATCTAGATATGCCCTTTAACCATGTTCTTTATCCTCTACATAGACTTTTGTGCCCACGATACAAGTTCTCAGTTTTCCATGGCAAACTACCCAGACATTCTTCCAGACATGAAAATATAATCTTGAAGAATCTTTGTTGCACATATCATATCTCAAGCATAACGCAAATTGTATCGTGCACACACCAGTCTATAATTGTATCGTGCACACACCAGTATCTGCACATCTGACCATACATGGTCTATAAATGTAGGCTGCATACATATGATTTATTCCAAGAAAAAAACAACGGATATTGTAACTTCACATGTAATCCTCCAACAATTTTGTATGCAACTATTTTCTTTCATGGCAGGACTCGAGCATCAGGAAAATCTCACAGAAATACAGATAACAACCTCTAAAAAATGAAAAATAACACAATTACAGATTGACTGGTGGGTGAAAGGGATGAACACCGTAAAGCGCCCCCCAAAAAAATAACAATTCAAAAAAAAAGAAAAAAGAAAAGCTCGAACTACCACCGCTACACCCCAACCTTGCAAGGCCGAATCAAAGAAAAGAAAATAGCAAGGACCAAACCAGTGAGAAAGCACGAAGAGGCTGAACTACATCCCCAGGGCCCCAAAGCGCAAAGCCCAGGAAAAAAAACAGAACCATCAACCCAGGAACCAATGAACCAACAAAATCCACCGACCCAGTGAACAACATATGTATCCCCAACAATTACGAAACTACAGTCGAAGCAGAAAAGGAACCAGAAACATACAAGGAACATGCGACTACAAATAAGAAAACATTCTTGCTTGCAAACTGCAAACACTGGACAACAAAAAAGGAATACAAAATGAAACTATGGCATCGAAACTTACTCTAAAATGATGAAATGCAGAAGCGCAAGTCGAATCGCGAGTGGAACAAAAAAAAATAGCAACCGAGAAACCAACAAAGAAGAACCACTCACTGAACCAGTAAAAAATGTATCTAGCTTCAACGATTACGAGGATGAAACATACAATGGCAACACTCGACAAACCAACAAAGAAGAAGCAGTGACCGAACTAGTAAACAATGTATGTAGCTTCAATGGAAGAACAAGGATGAAACATACAATGGTTATTGAACTGGCATGTACTCTGAGAACCATATTTACATAAGCATTTAAGACTCTCAGGCTGTCTAAGTACCTCGTGGTATGCAAACATTTAATTTGTCAGGGGTGTTGGAGGACGTCGCGTCATGTAAACATTTACGATGTCAGGCCTATTGAGGCATCTCGGAATAAGTGTCAATAAATTTCAAGAAATATACAAAGCTTGGATATGAAAACCTTTCAATATGCTTAGTACATATCAAAATTGACGGGTATATTCGGGTAGCAGAAAATGCTAATACAAACATTCGAACTAATGGTAGCATTAATCGACCTTCAAGCAATATACAGGAAAAATATATGATTAAAACATATTGTCTACTAGAAAAAGTTTGGATATGTTGCCATATACTACATTGGGAATAGCAAACCCGGCAATAAGACCTCCAATCTCTTAGCCAATCAGATTAGTACATATATGCTACTTTTTAATATATAAAAATATATGTTTTTAATTCCATAGCTCCAACAATAGGCATTGTGCAAATATTTCCAGTCAAACGAAAAACTAATATGTAGTCAATGATTTATCGATCACTATAGTCCCTCTATGCCTACGGCGGGGACTAATAAGAGGAATATGCCACTTAGTTGTCTATTCAAAATTAAGTTACCAGAAACAATTATCAACTACCTTTTTCAATCTTCATCAATTCAAACGTTCAAGAGAGCAAGGGGTTTATAACATGCCAACTATCCAATGGCCCTGGCCCAGGCCATGCCCACTTTGGATTTTTTTATGCAATACGACCACTTCATATTGCTTTCTAATTTAATTAAAAATATAAAGTACATAATTTATTTTGAGGTTGTATTTTATTAAAAAAAAAAAAAAACATTTATTTAATGTTGTAATTTATTAAGAAAAGTATGAATGTATATAGTTTTAATGAGTATAATGGTTAAAAATATTTATTTATTTCTATAGTTAAATTTTGAGATATCAAATTTCAAGACATTATTTTAAAATCATTTTTGTTTAGGTTTATTGTTTGTTTAGGGTAACTTTTAAATATATTTTTAGAAATTATGTTTATTTGGAATATAGAAGTGATATTGTTTTATTTCAAATATTGTAAATATATAAGGTTTTAAGNAGAAAATGCTAATACAAACATTCGAACTAATGGTAGCATTAATCGACCTTCAAGCAATATACAGGAAAAATATATGATTAAAACATATTGTCTACTAGAAAAAGTTTGGATATGTTGCCATATACTACATTGGGAATAGCAAACCCGGCAATAAGACCTCCAATCTCTTAGCCAATCAGATTAGTACATATATGCTACTTTTTAATATATAAAAATATATGTTTTTAATTCCATAGCTCCAACAATAGGCATTGTGCAAATATTTCCAGTCAAACGAAAAACTAATATGTAGTCAATGATTTATCGATCACTATAGTCCCTCTATGCCTACGGCGGGGACTAATAAGAGGAATATGCCACTTAGTTGTCTATTCAAAATTAAGTTACCAGAAACAATTATCAACTACCTTTTTCAATCTTCATCAATTCAAACGTTCAAGAGAGCAAGGGGTTTATAACATGCCAACTATCCAATGGCCCTGGCCCAGGCCATGCCCACTTTGGATTTTTTTATGCAATACGACCACTTCATATTGCTTTCTAATTTAATTAAAAATATAAAGTACATAATTTATTTTGAGGTTGTATTTTATTAAAAAAAAAAAAAAACATTTATTTAATGTTGTAATTTATTAAGAAAAGTATGAATGTATATAGTTTTAATGAGTATAATGGTTAAAAATATTTATTTATTTCTATAGTTAAATTTTGAGATATCAAATTTCAAGACATTATTTTAAAATCATTTTTGTTTAGGTTTATTGTTTGTTTAGGGTAACTTTTAAATATATTTTTAGAAATTATGTTTATTTGGAATATAGAAGTGATATTGTTTTATTTCAAATATTGTAAATATATAAGGTTTTAAGTAGGATTTAAGGTTATAAGTGAGATTATATTTTTCGTAGAAAAATGTGCCATTTTAATGTTTTAAGTAAGATTTAAGGTTTTCTCTAATAAATCTATTACTTCAAACTTCAATGTTTTGAGTAGTTTTTTTAAATTACAAAGTTCTAAATAAAGAATGTTTTGGTTCAATGTTTCACTCAGAGTATTTATGAAAGGTGGATAATTTTTACATTTGTATAAAGTCTAGAATACACCATATCCCATCATAATTGTGTATGACCTTGATAGGTGATAAATTCCATGATATGGATATGGGTTATTCAAATCTTGATATGACCAACGTACACCCAAGATATGTGTTGTAGATACACATTAAAAAAAACTAAAATTTTAAAGATCAACAATCCTAAACTTTACATTCAAACCTTATTTGTGAAGCCTCTTATTTTTCATTTCATGTTTTGGTGAGCCTATATATAAAAGTAAATAAAGATTCCAAAGTTTAAAAAATACAACTTTACATTCAAACCTTATTTGTGAAGCCTCTTATGTTTCATTTCATGTTTTGTCGAGCCTATATATAAAAGTAAATTAAAAGTAAATAGAGATTCCAAAGTTTAAAAAATATTATATGTGAAGAGATTATTTATCATCAAGGTACACTTTAAATCAAGTTTCACTTTAAACCAAAATAACGAGTTTGACTTATCACTATATACAAAGAGTTTCACTTTAAACCAAAAGAGTTAGGCACATATTAGAAGTATGAGAAGTCAAATAGGGACATAATAATCATTCATCATCTTCAACTCGTTGGCTTTTCTATAGATCTTCTTCCATAATTTCAATGTTTTACACACTCTTATTTATCACTAATGTATTTGTAATTATAGATAAGGTCATTATTTTCAATCATTTATTATCATTCATTATAATTATAGGGAGTGGTAAAGGCTAACTTAGTCAAACTTGAACATGTAAGATCATTAATGTAATACCCTAGTCTAGAAGGACACAAGGCACCTCCACCACACCAACACTGATGGAACTCAGTCGACCAAGACGCCTTGGCTTGGAGGCAAGGTGCACATTTTGGAGTTGCCTTAGCAAGAGAAACTTTAGACAGATGTCTTGGCCCATTGGAAAGACATAGTAGATAGACTATGGAGAATTGGACGCTCCTACGGATAGACAAGGTGTGTTGTAGATAGAACTTAGGTGCTCCTATAGATGGACAAGGTGTATTATGGATGG
>SNQJ01S0142741.1:0-12768 GCA_010110895.2 Picea sitchensis
AATTAGATAACAGAAATAAAAATGAAAAGAAAATAAGATTGTTTTGCCATTAAAAGTTAACTAAAGAGGGGTCAGACAATTCAGAATTTATTATTTCCTTGACACTAGTCACATTCTTGATGACTATGTTTCTAGATTTATTGATATGTTTAGTCTCCCTATCTGCATGTGCCTTGAGATCAAGGCTTTCTTGCCTCAAAAAATCATTCTGAGAAATCAGAGTTTTAATTCAAGCCTATAAAAGAGGGATGTCGGTATAGTAACGCTCAACCCACTCAAAACAGCCATCACAGTGTACAGGGGAAATGGCAGGTCGACGAAGGATGCAATCAACCAAGGGTGCTTCAATCTTACTTGTTGTTTGCTTTAGATCTTTCCTAATACCGGAGAATCCTTCTTTACCTTTAAGGCATGGTGGTAAATTTTTCACGAAATCATATGGTCTAGAATGAATGATAACCTCCCTCATGGAACCCTAAATTTTTGGATCCTCCCGAACTAGAAAATCCTCTATCTCGGGATCTGAACCCTCATTGATCTCGATCGAATCGATCGAGCTCAGATGAGTATCATTTCGGTTCCTTAGTTTCCTAGAGATTAGGCGACCGGATTTCTTGTTCTTGAAACCCAAGTCTGTGCATTGTTGTTTCCTTCCTTTACAGCATTTCTTAACATCAGTCTCAACACTAGCATTGTTCACGGAAAAATGAGGATCATTTCCCTCCAATTCGGCAGTCACCTGTTCAAGAGATATACACAGTAATCCTTTATCTAGAGGCATTTTATCAACAAACTCTGGTTCGTCAATTGAATTTATGAATTGGCTTTTAACCACTGGCTCGTCCGAGTTAGGGTTTGGAATTAAGAGAAGGTTGGATGTAGGATCATCCTGGGCAAAACCATTCCTCATCAAAAAGATCTCCTAACTGTCACCTATGGTCGAAAGATGATGCATCAACAAGATTTTAACCAATCCATGGTGGAACAGGCTCAAGTCGACACTTTGTCGCTTGTGTCATTTTGACATCTTATAAAGACTCGTCAATAATTAAAAAGGCATATCTAAATCGAAACCTATGAAATTCATGAGCAAAAAGATATGGTAGAGAAAAACCAATCAGTATCTACCCTCACATGTAATGAATTGTTTCAGAATTAATAGCAAACTATGTCATCTACATTTTAACAGAGCTATAGGAATACCTTTGATGCAGCAAGTGGTTTTGCGAGATGTCATGAACAAACTCCACAGAACTTCTTCTATTCGGGCATTTTTGAACCATTTTTCTCCCTTTGAGGGGAGACCAGTTGCTTTGCTCACAAATTTATCGGTCAATTCTAATTGTATGTCTCCTATCTTAGCTTTGAAACCATCAAAGGTTTGCGCGAATGCATTTTCCACCTGAAGATTATGACCCTGGAATTTTTCGAGGAATACATCTCAGCCATGACTCTTTAAGTCATCGATAGCATTATCATGGGATAGTGAGGCCTGACATCCGTTCGGGTCTACTCGAATGACGAGCACCATGACCATTGTAACTAGAATGCAACGTAGATTACTCGAAATATTTTTAGGTTCGAATAGCGCGAGCAACAGAAACAAGTCTGAATGGAGAGTAGAAACATGAAAATAGTAGAGCCTGAGGGTTAACATAACTCGGATAGTGGGAATGAAAACCAGATGGTTCATTATATCCATTACCATGTCTCGCGATGAGTGCCAAAATTACAGAGTACCAAACCCTTTGCCGATAATGAATCGCTTCATTAATGTTTTGAGCCAACATGGTAAGGTGAGTACGCGAGTACAGCAGGTTTGTACTCATTTGTATGAATGTTCATACGACCATTGAAATCATAAAAAGGATATCAAATAATTAACCAAATTTATTCAGGAATCAAATAAATTCGATAGTGAACCACCAAACCATTGAAACAATAATAATCGTATTAACACAAAAATGGATCCAACAACCATTTGATAAGATTTGCATTTTAATTGAGTATGGGTGACCTATAAAAATATGTTTCTAAGGCACAAAAAATTATAACACCAAGCTAAGTTTTACGTTTAATTCAAGCTTGCAGTCATGAATTAAAACAAAATGAACAAAAATGAAAACCATAAGAAATTAATAAGGAAATATTGTAATCCAATAATCATTTCGAAACTCTCAAAAATGTTTACAAAATTGAGGTGATGGCAGCTACAGAAAAATGCAATTTCATCCGATCGTGTTAAATATCAAAATCGTGTGTGGATTCCAACACCTTCCTAACCTCTTAACTCAACAAAACTATGGTGATCTTGGAAATCTTATCTTAATGCTTTTCAAGCACAAAAACAAAATTCTAAAGAATCGCAAGTAATCACTTACCCTCTTAAGGTCGGATAGACCAATTCGGTCTTAGTGGACGTTAATCATCATCGTCGTCATCATCATCATATAGTTTTTAAAAATGAGTTGATAGGTAGATTAGAAAATGACAGCTCGCAAAATTCATGTTTTTAGGAGTATTTTCAATGAAATGTTATTAAAAGAAATCCATAACCATTTGCAAAATCATGTTGATTGCAAATGAATTCAAAACAATAGAGTTTATGTTTAGCTTATAACTACATTGAGTCATTAATTTGAACTTTAATTCCTTTAAATGCTTCTTTAGAAGTCAACTAAAAATTATTCTAAACCTATTAGTTCCCATCCAAATTTTCAAGATTTATTAGTTTTTAGCCATGGATTTAGGTGTCATTTTCATTGAAGTTATGGTTTTTTCTCATAGTTTCATCTCTGTTACAGTTTGCTTTAGAATTCCCCCATGTAAAAAAAATGTGTATGCATATTTATATATGAAAGTGAATATGTGTCTATTTTACTAATTAAGTATTGTTCTTTTGTGAATGGTTCAATTTCTATCAATGTTGATTTTATTTAACTATGATGTTATCCTTTTTTTCTCAACCTTGCATTGCGTTGCTTTCATATTTTTCCCTTGAGATTTTGAAAATATATACAGAGTTTTTATGTGTTTTTTACATTCTTATAACAAAATAACATTGATATAGTTGCTTATTGTAATAAGTTTCCTTGTTGACTTGCAATAAAAGACATTGTCTACTATTGACACACAGATCAACAAGTCTTATCGACCAAGTTGTAGTTTCTAGCAATAGACATTGTATGCAAGCCATGCACATTTTCCCGATATGTAATGAGTGGTGCTTATTTCTATGGAGAGCAAAAAAAATACTTTATCTACGCTAAATTTATTCTTTTTTCTACAAGTCAAAAGTAACTGGGAGAAAAATGAATCCAATTAAAACTCGAGGTGGAAAAGAAGGAAAAAATCATATGCATAAAGAAGAGGAGTTTATTAGACATCGAAAACATGATATTAATGTTATTTTAGGAAAATATGACGTGCTCTGATTGGACAACTTTGCATATACTCTTAGAGATTGTTTGTTTGATGATCTCCAAGTCCTACTACATAATAGATACACATCTATAGAATTCAGAGAACGTACAATAAAACATTTCAAAGCTTGCTTATAAAAAATGATATTGAAGCACTAGTATATTATAAACATGAATTGAACACAAATTCATTGATGGAAATGCATAATGTCAATGATCCAGAGATTTATTTGCAACAAATGTCAAAGTCGGCTTCGAGTGTTCTACCACCATAAGAAAGAGGCCTTTGGGGAGACATTTTCTTCGTACATTGGTTGTCAAATGGCTCAAAATACGAATAAGAATTTGGTCAAAGACACAAATGAATCCATACTTATATTCCAATTCAACTTTAAGCAATAACACATATGACACATTGTTTCATAACAACAACCCTCTTGCTAGACATTTTGAAGGACTCTTGTGCTAAAGACAAATTGGCACCATCAATAGTGAGCGAGACAATTAAGAGCCTATGAAATATGAAAACACAGAACAACAATGGGAACAGATAGAAAACAAGATGCTATCAAATGGATTTGAACAAGTGCATGAATTCAATAGTGATTATGGTGAAAGTTCCTCTGAAACCATTTGTTATTTAACACAAGATGAATATGATGTGCCTTTCTTGTGACGCATAATGGTGCAAACTTTTTCAAATGTTGTTATTCATAATGTTTCTTTTTCAATTATATGCATAGGACATATAAAAAAATATTTCCCAAGACTTGCAAATTGACAAGCGTGTATTGTGCATTTGGCATTGCCATATGAGAAAGGTGACATAGAAGGTGGTGTTTTTGTTTATGACTGGATGGCCTATATATGGGGCATATAAATACACATATGATCTGTTGAGACAACCATTATGTTAATTAGATTCTATTATGTGAGAAAAGAATCAAATATATTTAATGTTATTCGGTTTCGAACAAATGTAGGTCATTTTTCATTTTGAGCCATTGCAACAAATAAGAGAGACAAATATTAACATCAAGCCAATATTGCCTCCTAACAAAAGATATGGACAGAAGAAAAGTATATCTCTTCAATCTCTAAAAGAGTTAATTAGGGGAAATGTGGTGCCACAACAATAAATAATGACATTTGATCTAGAAGTAGCTAAAATGAAAAAGAAAATTATATCAATGACAAATTCCAATCATTCAAACAAGAGAACAAGAATAATAGAATAAAGAGAATCAGACTTTCTCATGGAAGTAAGGAAGAACAAGAAAACATTCTTTTGACACTAGTCGAGCAAGCATTAGAGAAAAATGTCGTTGACATGCCTATCTATAATTGCTTGGTCTATAATCGCACTTTTTTTAGAAAATATGTAGTAAACAAAAAACAAATATATGTACATAAACTTGACATTGAAATAGGGAAAACATAATTGAAATAATGCACATATGACAATTTAGAAAATCAATGCACCTACAAACCTTGTCAAAAGAGATTGCAACATGATGAGATTCCCAAATTTTCATGTCCATGGAAGATTATATGAAATAAATGTATATGCATAATGAAGCAACTAAATGAATTAGAGGAAAGGCTAATAGCATTATGGTTTCCTTTCTTGCAAATTCAAGAGCTAGGTCAAAAGTATAAAGGAAAATAAATGGGCTTAAGTGGATGTGTAATCAATGTGCCTATTGACACATATTGGATTCAACATGCTTTACCTCATGACATAAAAGAAAATGACACAATTGTAGTGGCAATAAAGAAAAATATATGTTACAAAAGTGTTTATGCTTTTGGTTGCATTCGTGTACACATGGTCATGAAAGCGTAAAAGAGACTATGCAAAAGCATGTTGTATGAGATGGAGAAAGTTATTATAAATGACAATTGGAAACAAATGTTTAACTAGGCTAAAGGTGCATATTCAACTGGCAATGATAATGAAATGGGTAATGACACCAACGAAAAAATTGAAGAACCAATAACAAAGACACTGCTCCATGTGTTCATGGATTCTCATATAGTATATATAATCTTCAAAACAATCAAATAAAAATTATTCCTGCTAAAGGATATATTGTTAACACATAGAATTGTAGGGGTCAAAAATTCATTTCAATTTTTGTTTGCCACTAATCGAGCATGCAGCAGGTCCACCAAGTCCTTTGTATGCACAGTTAACTTCCACAAAAAAAGGCAGAAATTCAAGAGCAGTCCATTTTAGGCTTGAACTACAAGCAAACAAACAAGTTCGTTTTTCAATGGCGGAGATCCAACAGGCCACTCAGATAGATGAATTTCGTGCATTCGGAGTGTTAAAGTTGTGTGGGGTTTAACATCTTAAGCAGACTGTAGAAGTAACGGAGCCCCGAAATGTCGAAGCGTCAGAGTGCCACGTCACTCTGGACTCGTACTCCTCCGAAGGTTTTCATACTTCACATTCAACAAACTCCCGAACCCCAAGTGCTGAAGGCACGTGGCACTCATCCATCGAGGACACTTGGCACTTATCTATCATATATATGTGGCATTCATCTGGCGCTAGCACATGGCACTCATCCACCGAGGACACTTGGCACTTATCTGTCAGAGACACATGGAACTTAGTTCAGGCACCTTTGGACACATCATTTATTCATTTTCGAGTGACACGTGTCATTCTCTTTTTGTGACCCATCAGCAACTGTGACGTCATATAATATCAGGCCACCATGTCACTCTGGGCCTATACTACTCTAGGATTTATGAAAACTCTGCATGCAAAAGCCTCCGAACTCTGAAATGTTGAAGTGATGAGAGACTGCCACGTCAAATCTGGGAGAAAGCCACTTCGAGAGATAATTCATGCTCCACGAAATTAGCACCATCACTAGATATGGTTAGGGGAGTTATAATTTGGCAAGAATTTAGTTTTATCCTAATTTTTTAGCGGATGGGTAAGGATTAACTCTCGCACAAGTTTCATCAGTGACATCTTCATCTTCCAGATCGGATAGTCCTCAGCTCATTTCAGACCCCCCTGACCTTTCTACCTTTAAAGGCGGGGGGGGTCCGAAAAGCAGTTTTCCCTGCCTCATGCCCAAAATGTGTTGTGCCTCCTCATCATTTCAGACCCTCCCCTCCTATTTATGCTTACCACCTCTCCCCCCCTCCGAAATCCTACTCGTCCTTCGCTCCAATACCACTCACGCTCCTGCTTACACATGTCCTCCACTCACCCTCCCGCACATCTTTCTTCTCCTCTCATCATGCACCATTTGTCTCCATAGACCATCACCTCTATGCATTCACTCATCCTATCTCCCCATTGGACATGAATTCCACATCCTCTAGTTCATAAATAGTCACAACTTTCCTCCATGATCATCTAGCAGACACATGTTCCATAAAGTAGTCGCATTAAGTTAGGTTGGAAAATTACCAGTGCCACCATCCACTTTCGACTGCAAGATATTTCCCAGCACAGTTACCAAAAGGCACATATGGAAAAGGAATCAGCGTGAAGGAAGAATAAGCAGGGGAGATGTGCCCAAGAGACAACACTTCATGACAGGTATTTATGTTAGAGTTGTTACCAACAGGCTCCCTGGTTCTAGCAATCTATTAGATCCACCTGTACAGATGTTAGATTAGGAGTTTTTTAATGGAGAATCCTAGGCTAGAGAGGTCAGCTCGCATATGAAGTTGTTATCTACTATTTTTTTTATAAATACATCAGAAAAATGTTATGTTATTGTCGAATGGTTGAGCTAACCTCCTTATTTTGTAACATTTTTACTAACAGAGCTATACTTTGGTTTATGTAATAGGATCTAAGATATTTTGATTAATAGAAGTCAGCCTCTTTTCATTATCTTGTTTCTTCTTACTCTAAATTCTCATTATTGGAGGATCCTTATGATATGTTACAGCTGTGTTATAATGGAGGTTTGATTATGATGCTACTGTAAATGTTTTCAGGGTTTTAAAGTTTTGTTTCAAGAGGATCTTGTGACTAATCTTTTTATTCACCTAGCTACTAGAAGGCCCGATGCTTATAGCAGAATTGTTCATCCTTCTCATCAAAGTCTTCCATATACTCGCATTTATCCTTAAACCACTGACTGAAGTTAATTAAAACCTCATTTATCCTTATGCATACCAGCCCAGTTTTTTCTGTGTTGAAACATTGTTATGTTGAGTTTTGTTCATTTGACCTTTTATCATTAATCTACATATACAAACCTTTTTTATGGGTATTGGACTTATCCTCTCGCAATCTAAGGGTAAGTCTCGGTGATAAAATTATTGGCTAGGGTAAGTCTCGGTGATAAAATTATTGGCATCGTTGTCGGGGACGGATTTGAGCAGATTGAAAAGTTCCCTGGGAAGAACAACATTGCATAGCTCCAGCTTTAGATGGTGACTTAAATTGGACACCTTCAAGATTGCACATTCACCATGGTGACTCCATTGTTTAGAACCTGTTGGTGACTCCACTAGAATGAGACAAATTAAATGGATATGGAAGTTATCCTAACCAGGAGGTTTTCCCCACTCAATTTCTCATCCATAGTTGGTTATCCACATCTTGTGCCTCAAATTGATGAATGGAAAGATTTGTTACCCAGATTTTATGAAGGTGAGAATGATAGCCATGTTAAGCATGTTCAAGAGTTTCATGCTTTGATACAACAACTTGACATCCAACATGAAGACATACATATGAATTTTTTTATGTAATCTCTTCAAGGAGATGATCGTATTTGGTATCGGTCTCTTGAACCTTCTAGCATTTCTTCACTTAAAGAGTTTCATGTTGCTTTCAATATTCATTGTCAAAAGTTTTATTCCTCTGAGTTAATTTGTCATAGTTGTTGTGAGGAGTATAGACATTGTGTTCAGGATATAACTAATTCTTATTAAGGCTGTGATAATGAAGAAGATGCCTTGGATGAGGAATCATTTCTTTCTCTTTCTTGTTCATCTACATCAGAAGAAAATTTTGTTTGTTGTTTTAATAAGGAAAATGCATAAATTGAGTCTGTTCTAGAAATTGATACTCTTTATAACCCTGTTTCTAAAAGACTTAGATATGAGCAACGTATCTTTGACTCATATGATGATGATAAGATATTACTTCTTGGATTGAATCTTGAAAGGCATCTTGTTTTTAACAATGAAGAACAGTTTTATCATGTTGGGTAGAAAATATCTCTTGATATGTCATTCGAGACTCCTCCTGTATTTGATCATAATGGAGACAGTGATAAAGATGTTGTGGTGTTTTTTTCCCTGGAAGAAAAAATCAATAGCATCCAGCCTTCTGATGAAAATGAAAACTTTTACCAAGAGCAGCATGTTAAAGAGAAACATCCATTCATTCATATACATGAGGAGATTTCTTGCAATCAACTAGCAGATGTTTTCAGAGAAGATAAAAGGAAAGTAGATCAGTAGCTTACATCATCCATTCATTCACCTGTACTTGCAACAGACATTCAACCATATGTGAGCAGTTGTAAAGCAGAGTAGGTTTTATGTTATCAACCCAGTAAGTTTTATCACCTATTTTATGATCCTGTAGGGGAGTACATGGACTTGCATTTCCTCAATGTATTGAAGCCTTCAAGATTTGTCATACCTTCAATATTGGGAGGTAATTTGAAAAAATGTAATTAATTTGTTGTCATAGTTTTATTATATCTCGCTTATCAGTGGAAAAATAAGAAAGTTTTCAGTTAGGAAGTTACTTGAGTGGCTCTAGTGGAAGTTTTTTTTCACCTAGCCTATTGTAAAAAAATAGTTAGTTTAGGATTGTACATAAATAAACTCCATCTGGAGCATGTGTGTTTATTTTCTCTTTGTAAGTAGAGTAGTGTACATGTCAGCATGTTGTCTTCAGCAAAAGGTATTTGAGATTGACCCCATGGCCCTAGAATAAGACACTGAAGCTACATGTTCTTGGTAGCTCACAGGGATCATGCCATCCCCTATGGAGCTAGATGTTAACACATAGAATTGTAGGGGTCAAAAAGTCATTTCAATTTAAGTTTTCCACTAATCGAGCAAGCAGCAGGTCCACCAAGTCCTTTGATGCACAATTAACTTCCACGGAAAAAGGCATAAATTCAAGAGCAGTCCATTTCGGGCTTGAAATACAAGCAAACAGACAAGTTCATTTTTCAACGGTGAAGATCCAACAGGCCACTCATATCGATGATTTGTGTGCATTCGGAGTGTCAAAGTTGCGCAGGGTTTAACATATTAAGTGGACTGCCAAAGTATCAGATCCCCGAAACGTCGAAGCGTCAAAGTGTCACATCACTCCAGGCCCATACTCCTTCGAAGGTTTTCATACTTCACATTCAACAAACTCCTGAACCCTGAAGTACCGAAGGAACGTGGCACTCATCAACCGAGAAAACTTGGCACTTATCTGTCAGAGACATGTGGCATTCATCTAGCATTGGCATGTGGCACTCATCCATCGAGGACACTTGGCACTTATCTGTCAGAGACACGTGGCATTCATCYGACGCTGACATGTGGCACTTAKGTCAGGCACCTTTGGACACGTCATCTATTCATTTTCGAGTGACATGTGTCATTCCCTTTTTGTGACATGTCAATAGTTGTGATGKCATATGACATCAGGCCACCAGGTCACTATGGGTGCATACTACTCTRGAGCTATGCAAACTCTGCATACAGAAGCCTCCAAACTCCAAAATGTCGAAGTGATGAGAGACTTCCACGTCAGATCCAGGAGAAAGTCACTTCTAGAGATAATTCATACTCCGTGAAATTAGCGCCATCACTAGATATGGTTAGGGGATTTATAATTTGGCATGCATTTAGTTTTATCCTAAGTTATTAGCAGACATGTAAGGATTAACTCTCGCACAGGTTTCATCAGTGGCATCTTCATCTTCCAAATCGAATAGTCCTCAGCTCATTTCGGACCCCCCTACCTTTCTACCTTTAAAGGTAGGGGGGGCGTCCAAAAAGCAGTTATACCCACCTCGGGTCCAACATACGTGGAGCCTCCTCATCATTTCAGACTCTCCCCTTATATTTCCTCTTAGCACCTCGCCCCCCCTCCTAAATCCTTCTTGCCCCTCGCTCCAATACCACTCACGCTCCCGCTTACACATGTCCTCCATTCACCCTCCTGCATATCTTTCTTCTTCTCTCATTGTGTGCCATCTGTCTCCACAGACCATCACCTCTCCACATTCACTCATCCTATCTCCCCATTGGACATGGATTCCACATCCTCCAGTTCATAACCAATCACGACTTTCCTCCATGATCGTCTGGCAAACATCTGTTTCATAAAAGAGTCACGTTGAGTTAGGTTAGCGAATTATCAGTGCCACCATCCGCTTTTAACTACAAGATGTTTCCCAGCAAAATTATCCAAAGGCACGGATGGTAAAGGAATCATCATGAAGGAAGAATAAGCAGAGGAGATGTGCCCAAGTGACAATACTTCATGACAATTATTTATGTTAGAGTTGTTACCAATAGTCTCCCCGGTTCTAGCAGTCTGTTAGATCCACCTGTACAGATGTTAGATTAGGATTTTTTTATGGAGAATCCTAGGCTGGAGAGGTCAACTCGCATTTGAAGCTATTATCTACTATTTTTGTTATAAATACATCAAAAACATGTTATGTTAGTGTCGGATGGTTGAGCAAAGCTCCCTATTTTGTAATATTTTTACTAACAGAGCTATAATTCGGTTTATGTAATAGGATCTGAGATATTTTGATTAATAGAAGTCAACCTCTTTTCATTATCTTGTTTCTTCTTACTCTGAATGCTCATTATTGGAGGATGCTTATGAGATGTTACAGTTGTGTTATAATGGAGGTTTGATTATGATGCTACTGTAAATGTTTTCAGGGTTTTAAACTTTAGTTTCAAGAGGATCTTGTGACTAATCTTTTTCTTCACCTAGTTGCTAGAAGGCCCAATGCTTATAGAAGACTTGTTCATCCTTCTCACCAAAGTCTTCCATCTACTCACATTTATCCTTAAACCACTGACTGAAGTTAATTAAAACCTCATCTACTTATGCATACCAGCCCAGTTTTTTCTGTGTTGAAACATTGTTATGATGAGTTTTGTCCATTTGACCTTTTATCATTAATCTACATATACAAACCTTTTTTATGGGTACTAGGCTTATCCTCTCGCAATCTGAGGGTAAATATCAGTGCTAATACATACCATTAGAAATTTTTCAAGATAGATATTCCGAGGAAATAAGCTTCCCTACACTTTTCTATGGAGAAAAAAAACCAAACAACATTACAAAAAAATTTACGTATCAAAAAATTTCTCAATTGGAGGTATTACACAAAGACCATGACTTTGTATACCACATCAAAAATTTATTTTACAAAGAAATTTGCATTATTCTTAAACAAGTGCTCAATTATATTTGGATTAGAATAAGAAAAGGACAATTGAAGGGAAGAAAACTAGTATCAAAAGATGTTAACTCAAAACCAAATTTGGATCGCATACTAAAATTGAACATTGGTTGCATGGATCTAAAGGCAGGTCACACATCACCAAATAACCTTCTAGGTTTACATAGGAACCTTTATGCAATGATATGACAACTAGGACCTCCAAAATTCTTTGTATCCTTTAGTAGTGCAAAAATTCATTGGAAACCGTTAATCACTGCACTAAAACAGATAAAAGAAAAAAACAAACCACCCATTGAAAATGACATAGAAGAAAATGAACTCGAAACCTTGATAAGAAATAATCTAGTAACTTGTGTGCGATACTACAGAAATGGGATAAATTCTCTATGGAAACTAATTTCTCATGATTACAAGTAATATGGTGAGATGAAATACCATTTCTTTGTAGCAGAGTTCCAAAACAGAGGAAGTCAACATGACCATGCATTGTTATGGATAAAGGATGCACCCATCTATGGAAGAAATACAAATGTTGAAATAGAAGACTTTGTAGATAGATATTTGTCTTATGATTCAAGAATACTTGCAAATGATCTTTAAAAAATTCAACATCATCATCACACAAGATCTTGTAGGAAAAATAAAAATGTTCATTGTAGGTTCAATTTCCCCATTCTTCCCATGATAAAAACAAGAATTTTTAAAGCAACATAATTTAACAATGATACAACAAAGAAAAATGCAAAACTGATTTTTGACACTCTAGAGCATGCTAAATATAATGACACGTACATGTATGATAACTTCTTAGAGAGATTAAGGTCAGTGGAGGCGGCGTAGTGGTAAGGTCACTCTCGTTAAGACGGACAGGTCCTGTGCTCAATCCCGAGCGAGGGCGTGGCTCG
>SNQJ01S0142741.1:14909-26342 GCA_010110895.2 Picea sitchensis
ACTTCACCCAAAGATCAATTATCATTTAATCTTAAAAACCAAAAGATATGTAATGAGAACCAGATAATTTAGAAGACGTAATAAGGGCATCAATCATTTCTTGCTATTTGCAACATTATGCAAACACTGAACATATATGCTTAGTAGAATTTGCATCAAGCTATACAAAAAATGACCAAAACAAAGAAATAGTGATGTGACGTATGTCATTAGATACGTGAGATATAGTGAACATAAAGACACTGACAATTTCTATAGAGANTATTAATACTTCACCCAAAGATCAATTATCATTTAATCTTAAAAACCAAAAGATATGTAATGAGAACCAGATAATTTAGAAGACGTAATAAGGGCATCAATCATTTCTTGCTATTTGCAACATTCTGCAAACACTGAACATATATGCTTAGTAGAATTTGCATCAAGCTATACAAAAAATGACCAAAACAAAGAAATAGTGATGTGACGTATGTCATTAGATACGTGAGATATAGTGAACATAAAGACACTGACAATTTCTATAGAGAATATTTGATGTTATATGTTCCATATAGACTTGATGAAATCATTTTTAATAAGTAATATTCAACTTGGAAGAATGCCTACATGAGCTTAAAAGAAACCATTAAACAAAATGAACAAAATTTCACATATACAACAACTAAAACATGGGGTGACCTTGATGATGCATGAAGCATGCTTGAAGTTAGAGATTATGAAGTGTTTAATAGAGATGTAGTTAAAGAGAACTAATCAATTTCTAATGACATATTCTCTAATGATAATAAACACTGTGAAGAATATGATATTGATATTGACCTCCAATAGTTTCAAAATGTAAAAAAAAATTAAAACATCGTTCAACAAGCCTTGCCATGTTATAAAGCAACCACATATATTAGAGAATATGACATTCTATAACATGAGAAGACAGTTGAACAAAGAATAAGAAGCTATAGTGAAAGATATATTGACTAAAAATAAAAAGGCCCCAAATGAACTAATACATTTGTTTAAATTACAGGAGGCGCGGGGACTAAGAAAACATTTGTTGCGAAGGAAATTTTTCAATCCCTTATGCGCATGTACAACAATAGAACAAAATATAACCCGCTTAAATTAAAAGGAATCGTAACATCTGACACAAGAAAAGTAGCATTTAATACAGGTAGTGTGACATTGCACTCTACATTTCGCATGCCCTTTAACAAATTAGAATACCTACCCCTAAGCAATGAAAAGTTGGGTACATTGACAAAACAATACTAACAAAATTGTGTTTTGCTAATTATTAGGTGTCCCTTATTGGACTGATGTTCTTGTACCAATTTTATTTTAACATGAACGATTAGTTTTTAAATTATAAAAGGGGTTGTAGAAAGAAAAAAAACATCCAGATTGTACAAAATTTCAAAATGCCCTTGAATCTTCAGTAGAAAATAGGGATTACTAGTCCTCAATGGGGACATGTCCTCTTAAAGTCTTACAAAAAGATTGCTACTATCCTTCCATGTGTAAAGTCTTACGAATGAGAATAGAAAAAACACAAATTTACATGACATAGTAAACCTGGACTAACTGAGCTTCATCTCGGTGTCAACCATTGTTGGGCAGTCCTTCGGAACGACTTGTTCTAGCTAGTGAAGCATAGGCTACAGAAATTCACATGAAGCTTGCAAGCCTATAGAGGGAAATGGATTATGTTTCACTGAGAATCCTATTTGATTGCGTGGATATCCTTGTTGAGAGACCAGATCTTATTAGAGTGTTTGTTGACCTTTCGAAGGATGATTTCCATTTATTTATCTCTCCTTTCTTCCTTGTCCAACAATTTTTTCTCCAATTGGTAATTGGATGCTCAAAGAGACACCAATTCTTTTTGTTGCATCTTCATTTTTCCCTTCATATCGCTCATTTTACAATTGTTTCAATTACACAATGGTTGATTCCTGCACCACATAGCTAGATTCAGGTTGGAGCTTATAGCATTGAGCCAATATCGAAAGAAGTTATGAGGCTTGTCGAGACAACATCCAATGTTATTAACAAGAAGAATCTGAAATTGGCCAATTCCTTTTCCATGGTCGTAAATAAATTCCCAAACAGCCAAAGGATCACATGTGAGGAGCTGAGGATCCATGATCAGGAATGATGATAGACTGAGGTACTGCAAATCAGGTGTCAAAGGTCATAATGTATTCAGTGTGCAAACTGAGACAAAGTGGGAGCTCAAGGGGATGGAGCCATATATTATGACATCAAGCAAATGTATAATCTCGTATGTTATTGTCAAACCACCTTGATTACCTTTAATGATAATCATGTGAAGGGAGGATGGCATATGCTGAAAGAGAGGAGTGCCTCATGGAGGAGGTACGAATCATGTGCCACTTGTTGAGTTTTCTTCAATTACATCATTGATTTCAATGTGGACAGAGGTTGGGGTCACATCCCCTCCTAATCCATTTTTTTTCCTGAACAAAGAGTTGATTTTCCTTTTATCAATGAAACAAGAATAAATTGAAATCCTTGGTTCATTTGACTAAGGTAAGTGGTTCATAGATGAGGCCTCATTTATTCGAAGAACACCTTGCTCCAACTACCTAGCAGACTTGGCTACAATCAACATTTCCATTTTTCCTTTGAAGGATGTAGAAATACTCCACTGATCAAAAATTTTGCTCCTTAGTTTTAATTCTATTATAAATCCTTTGAAGGTTGGATTGTGTGTTTTTACTAAGCGTATGAAATCCTTTTATAATCAGATCTGAATCACCAATTACAATGACACTTAGTGATTTATCTACTTTTAATTCCCATATACACAGCCAAAAATTATGCTTGGTTGTTTGTGTTGATCCCCAGTCCCCATGCATATTTTGTACTCTAGTTTCCTTCGGAGTCATAAATGACCCCCCCCCCGCACCGCATCTGCCACCCCTTTCTTGTACCAAATTGATAAACGATTACAAGAAATAAAACTTAGCCCAACAAAATATTTTGGAAATGTTGATATAACATTCTATGGGGACTTGTATCAAGCACAACATGAGCTTAAAAGAAACCATTAAACAAAATGAACAAAATTTCACATATACAACAACTAAAACATGGGGTAACCTTGATGATGCATGAATCATGCTTGAAGTTAGATATTATGAAGTGTTTAATAGAGATGTAGTTAAAGAGAACTAATCAATTGTTAATGACATATTATCTAATGATAATAAGTACTATGAAGAATATGATATTGATATTGACCTCCAATAGTTTCAAAACATAAAAAAGATTAAAACATCGCTCAACAAGCCTTACCATGTTGTAAAGCAACCACATATATTAGAGAATATGACATTATATAACATGAGAAGATAGTTGAACAAAGATTAAACAGATATAGTGAAAGATATATTGACTAAAAAGAAAAAGGCTCCAAATGAACTAATACATTTGTTTTTTACAGGAGGCGAGGGGACTAATAAAACATTTGCTGCAAAGGCAATTTTTCAATCCCTTATGCGCATGTACAAAAATAGAACGAAATATAACCCACTTAAATTAAAAGGAATCATAACATCTGACATAAGAAAAGTAGCATTTAATACAGGTAGTGTGGCGTTGCACTCTACATTTTGCATGCCCTTTAACAAATTAGAATACCTACCCCTAAGCAACGAAAAGTTGGGTACATTGACAAAACAATACAAACAAACTTTTGTTGTGCTAATTGATGAGGCGTCCCTTATTGAATCGATTTTCTTGTGCAAATTTTATTTTAACAAGAACTATTTTTTTTTAATTATAAAAGGGGTTGTAGAAAGAAAAAAACATCTAGATTGTACAAAATTTCAAAATGACCTTGAATCTTCAGCAAAAAATAGGGATTACTAGTCCTCAATGGGGACATGACCTCTTCATTTTTTACAAAAAGACTACTACTATCCTTCCATGTATAAATTCTTATGAATGAGAATAGAAAAAACACAAATTTACATGACATAATGAAAATGGACTAATTGAGCTTCAGCTTGGTGTCAACCATTGTTGGGAAATCCTCTGAAATGACTTGTTATGCCTAGTGAAGCATAGGCTGCAGAACTTTGCAGGAAGCTTGCAAGCCTGCGGAGGGAAATGGATTATGCTACACTGAAAAGCCAATCTGATTGTGTTGGATATCCTTGTTGAGAGACTGGATCTTATTAGAGTGTTTGTTGACCTTTCGAAGGACGATTGTCATTTCTTTATCTCTCCTTTCTTCCTTGTCCAGTAAATTTTGTTCCAATTGGGAATTGGATTCTCAAATACCCACCAATTCTTGTTGTTGCATCTTCCTTTTTCCCTCCATATCGTCCATTTTAGAATTGTGGCAATTGCACAATGGTTGATTCTTGCACCACATAGCTAGATTTGGGTTGGATCTTATAGCATTGAGCCAATATTGAAAGAAGCTATGAGACTCATCGAGACAACAGCCAATGTTATTAAAAAGTTGAATTTGAAATTGGCCAATTCCTTTGCCACCGTCGTGAATAAATGCCCAGACATTCAAAGGAGCACATGTGAGGAGCCAAGGATCCATGATTGGGAACGATGACAGACTGAGGTACTGCAAATCAGGTGTCAGAGGTCTTAATTTATTCATTGTGAAAACTGAGACACAATGAGAGCTCAAGGGAATGGAGCCATATATCATGACATCAAGTGAATGTATAATCCCATATGCTATTGTCAAACCACCTTGATTACCTTTAATGATAATCGTGTGAAGGGAGGATGGAATATGTTGAAAGAGAGGAGTGCCTCATGGAGGAGGTACGAAGCATGTGCCACTTGTTGAGTTGGCTTCGATTACATCATTGATTTCAATGTGGACAGAGGTTGGAGTCACATCCCCTCCTAATCCATTTTTTTTCCTGAAGAAAGAGTTGATTTTCCTTTTATCAATGAAACAAAAAAAAATTGGAATCCTTGGGTCATTTGACTAAGGTAAGTGGTTCATAGATGAGACCTCATCTATTCGAAGAAAACCTTGCTCCAACTGCCTAGCAAACTTGGCTACAATCAACACTTCCATTTTTCCTTCAAAGGATGTAGAAATACTCCACTGACCAAAAATTTTGCTCCTCAGTTTTAATTCTGTTATAAATCCTTTGAAGGTTGGGTTGTGTGTTCTTACTAAGATTATGCAATCCTTTTATAATCGTCTTTGAATCACCAATTACAATGACACTTAGTGATTTATCTGCTTTTAATAATTTCATTCCCATATACACAGCCAAAACGTTTGCTTGGTTATTTGTGTTTATTCCCAGTCCCCATGCATATTTTGTACTCTAGTGTCCATATTTTGTACTCTAGTGTCCATATTTTGTACTCTAGTTTCCTTCGGAGTCATAAATGACCAACCCCACCCCACCCCCCGGCACCTGCCACAACTTTCTTGTACCAAATTGATAAACGATTGCAAGAAATAAAACTTAGCCCAAAAAAATATTTTGGAAATGTTGATATAATATTCTATGGGGATCTTTATCAAGCACAACATGTCAAAGATTCTCTTATATTTGAAAACCCAATGTTAAGAAATTATCATACACTTTCTAGAAAGAAAAAGTAAAATGCTATGAGTTGCACATGTCGATGTGTCAAAGAGACAAATATTTTATCATAGTTTTAAATAAAACGAGATTGAATGAGAAGTCTAACGAAAACATAGAATACATAAATCACCATTGTTATAGACCACCACCAATAGATCCTCTATTTCCATACTTATTTTACAAAAACAAAGATGTGCAAAGACATAATGAAAAAATGCTTGCACAAGTAGATGAAGAATCGATAAGTCTTGAAGAATTTGATGAAGTTGAGAACAGTTAAGAAAAAAATTGCAACTTATTACAAAACAATTGCCCTGCCATCAAAAATACTAGTCAAGAGAAATATCCTAGTTGAGATATATCATGGAAACTACAACATAGAAGATATCCTTGTAAATGGTGTTGATGGATGTAATGGCTCTAATTTAATTATAACAACCATTAAATTAGAGCACAACAGTAAAATTTAATTATAACTTCATCTAGCACATTCGAGATCTAATTTTTCATAGTAATAAAATTTAATAACAATTTACTTCCAAACAATTCATAACTCTAACTTGAACCTGATGTTGTCGCTGGCTTCCTTAGCTTGCTTTTGGACACCACCCAAAACCAACCTCCCTGCCGACTAGTAGCGCCTAGCCCTAGGATATCAACGGATATCCTAGCCCTCCGAGCCCAAAACCTCCAGCAGCCCCCCGGTGCACTGTAAATTCCACTCTGTCCAATACTCAAAGCTCTCCCCAAAATCCTTTCTCCACTCTCGTAGAATGAAAAATCGATCCCCTCTCAACTCCATTTCCCCCCCTTATTCCTCCTTCACCGCCTTCCCTGCATTCACTCCCCCACCTAATACCTTATCCCATTCTTAAAGACCTTATCCCATTATTAAATGACTTATCCCATTATTAAATGCCTTATCCCATTCATTAATATGTTTCCATTTACGGGAACATAACTTAAATTAGTATTATATTTTTATTATTAACCATTAATTTAATACTTAATTAATTAATTAATTAATTAATAATTAAATCAATCATTAACCCTCATGAACACTATTTAATAATATCCTATTAGAAATGTTATTTTAAGATATAAATACAGTTTAGCTAATCTTTTAGGATTATTATTAAATTAATTATGTTTAATAATCAAGGGTCGTTACAATGGAGCATTGAAGGATTATTCAAAGGTAAAATAAAAATAAAAAAAATTGGATGTCATTTGGATAGAATTGTCCAATTCATTTGTTGGAAAATTACAAAGAGTAAAGTTTCATGAATTATATAAAAAAAAATATTTCACCAAGTTGGACACCAATATTTTGTATTGTAAAGCCATTTCCATGCACTAGAGGAAAGAATAAAACTACAATACGAAAACAATTCCTAATACAACTAGCTTGCACTAGAACAATACATGAAGCACAGGGATTGAATTTATATAAGCTTGCATTTGATCCAAGCAATATTAGAACACATGGATTAGTATACACAGCTTATCGCAAGTCAAAACCATGAATTTATTGTTGCTAATTCAAAAATTCACACAGGAAAACTTTTGTCAACAAAAAAGTGACAACAGAATTGAAACTGTTATTTGCAAATGAATCATCGAAATTAGATTATGTGCAAATTTCAATCACATGTTCCAATAGACTTTCAATTGCACTTTGAACACATGTAGTCTACATGCACAACTTGATGACATTCTAGAAGATGAAGACCTTATGAGCAATATGATCCTCTATTTCTAAGAGACAAACAAATTTCCCACTAAGCAAAAACAAATTTTCCAAATTCAATTTTAATGCAACATACTCTATCTATGGTGTCCTTTCTTGTATAGAAAGAAACATAGACATAATTTCAACGAAAAACTTTTGCAATGACAAAGTTAAACTTGTTATGTTAGAGGCATATGTCCAACAACATGTTTGCATAATGAACATATATGTTGTTCCATTTACATCTACCTCAACATCCAAAGCACAAATTCTTTATAGTGACTATATCTTGATGATCATTGGTGATTTCAATATTGAAATTCATGCAAATAGTCAAAGAAGCAAACAAATAATAAACAACATGCATTTACAATAATTGTAAGAGATAACAAACAAACTAATCCAAAAACAAAAACTCGAATGGACCACATTTTGACAAATTTAGATTCTAACCATTGTGAAGTCAGTATATTAGATGCATATTGGAGTGACCATGATGTGATTCATGCTTTCTTATGTCTAAATTGAATTATGCATCAAAGACTTGGCTTCATGCCTATTCATATTTCATAAATATAAAGGCTAAATAAAATAAAAATATTTTATTTTGATGGTAGGGATATTGGCTCTTCTCATTTGTTCTTTGCTTTTTCAAATTTTGTGATTTTGTTTTATGCAATAATGATAATGTAAAATGAATAATG
This sequence comes from Picea sitchensis, assembly GCA_010110895.2. Classification (NCBI taxonomy): domain Eukaryota; kingdom Viridiplantae; phylum Streptophyta; class Pinopsida; order Pinales; family Pinaceae; genus Picea; species Picea sitchensis. The sequence goes on from SNQJ01S0142741.1 coordinate 22,949, forward strand.
ACACTTATGTCTTGATTGAAATTAGTCAATATCTATCTACTATGATAGTTCAAATATAGTTCAAATATTTTTATTATGGATTGTCATTATTATAAACTACATTTGAATCATTTATATTAACATAAATGATGAGTCTTGATTTGGTTTTTAAATGCTAAATGAAATATTTTAGATTATAGCTAAAATTATTTTGATTATCTAGATTGATATGCTCTTTGAATTTTTTATTTTTTTATTGAATTTTTATCATTATTTACAAATGCAAGTTTGTCTTTCTTTACATTAGAATTTAATTATTGTTTTATTTGTTCTTGCATGTATTTAAATAGTAAAATCGTCTCAAAGTTGGGGTGTATGAGCACTAGTTATCAAATTGTTTAAGGGATTTTTGTTATAGCTTTTAACTCCTTGTCAAATTTTGTTGATTTGAGTTTGGTTGAAAGTTTTTTTTCTTAAAATTTAACTAAAAAAAATTTTAAAAGTGTATGAAATTAAATTTTTTTAAAATTAAAAAAAAAAAAAAATTATAATTTTCAAAATTTAAATAAGTATTTTATGATTTATGCAAAGTATTGATTTGACTATTTTTCTTGAGAATTATTGAATTTTAAAAAAAAAAAAATTAGTTATTTGTAATGGTCAAACATTGTTCAAGTAAAATAGTAATTAAGCACTTGTTGACTTTGGAAGTGATCTATTGAAACCATGCTTTTGATTTTACATTACTTTTGTTCACATTTTCTTGATTAAATTAATTTATATTTCTTATTGGTTTTTTAAATTAGTTTTATTAGTTTTTTAAAAATAATTTAATGTAGTATTTAGTCTAAAATTAGCACTTGAGTTTGACTTGTAAAAATTACTATCATTAGTGATAACATAAATATATTCTATGTTGTGTTGTTGTCTCTATGGCAGCAACAAAAATGAGTTCTTGCAAAGTAGATAGCCAAACAATTGGAAATGATGACAACCTTATCCCTAAAATAAAATAAAATAAAACTTATATGAATTATGCATATTATTTCGTTATAAAAAATTTGAATAATAGCATCAAATTATTTTATAAATTAAATTTTGAACAATAGCATTGAATTATTTTATAAATTAAATTTTGAAAAAAAAAAAGACTAAATTGATTTATGCATTGTTTTATAAATTAAATTTTGATATAAAAAAAATAATCCAAAAAAATCATCTTTCATATTTGGCATATGCATGGAAAGTCAATCAATATTTTTGAAGGAGATGTTCTAGTGTTATATGGTCCTGCTTCCCTGAAAACCTCCAACTCACCGCCAAAATCCCAAGTTGTGCATGTTGATCTATGCATTTTTCTCTTGATTGTAATAGGATCCCAGATCATAAAAAATAAAAAAATAAAAAAATGAAAGAGGAGATGATATCCGTTACATTGCATTGAATTCAACCTATATAGTTGAAAAGATACCATTAATTTGTGTTGAACATAGGCTCACTCCAAATGCTACAATTAATGCGCACTTTTGGAAGCAAATGGCAATTACTTAGTTGGTAGTTTTCGAGCAATTGTTTTATGATGTCATCAAAGCAATCCATTTTATGATGTCATCAAAGCAATCCATAGTTTGAAATGTATGTGAAAGATGGTGAAACAACGCATTCCATTGCCACAGTAAGCATTTCAATCAAAACATATTTTTTATTTAATTTGCTAAGTTACATGTTGCATTTTCATTTTTTTTTGCATATTTCATATTTAGATGTTTATTTGATCGCAAACCTTTATGTTTCTCCAATGTTTAATAGGTGCACTTGAACGACCAGTACAAACAAACATACTTTGAAATGAAACAACTTATATCAAGAGGAAAAACAACCATGCTCATCTTCAAAAACATGGTTAGGAGTGGGCCAAAGGGATCTCGCAATATACAAAAAGGTATGTCTAGTTTCCTTGAGCCACCGCTCAATGAATATTCTATAAAGTCTTATTCACAAACTCTTGCGAAAACAAATGATCAAGCAAGTTTTTAATCACATGCTTACTATTAAAAAAATTTACTTTTACAACTAATTTATTTTGTTTTTTTAGATTTTTGTAAAAATCCTATGACCAAAAAAACGTCATTGGAGTACTCAATTCAATTGATGTTTTTTTCCTCCATTCAAGCAATTATGAAATAAATGTAAACAACTTATTATAACAATGGAGTTTCCAATAGATAACATGTTATACTGTACAAAATGTGCTTGCAAAACATCATATTCATATGAGCACAATCTACAATGTACAACGCACAAAACAGATGACAAGATCATTGCACCCTTCCAAGGGAACTCCTCCAACAATTATTCATGAAACTTGTTTAGATATCATTTGCACAATACAAACAAAACTTTTCAAAAATTGTTTTCTTGTTACAGAGTTTTCCATAAATAGAACTTTAATAATTACAATGAATAACATTATTGTTGATGTCAAAACAATTTGACATACTTGCATATCTACATGTAAGTTTATTTACATTACATAATTATCAAAACCAAAAAACATTTTGCAATTTAAAAATGTGTATTTAATGAGCTTCTTTGTACTCCCAACTTTTGCAGATACCATGTGACACTCTGAAAAAACTACATATCTAAAGAAAAAAACTTGATATAGACTTTTTTTAAATACATTGTAACAATTAAGTTTACATAATAAATGGAAGATTATACATTGTCAGCTTTTTAAATCATGTTGATTTGAAAATTAGAATTATATGTTTTTAAAGAAAATCTTAAATATAAGATGCTTACATATATTTAATTTCTAGAAAATTATGTAATTTCCTTTCTTAGTGACTTTCTCATGAAATTTTATGAAATTTTATGAATAGAGTTAAATAAATGGCGTTGGAAAAATAAAGAGGTCCATCAAAGTATTTATTATTTTTCTTTTCAATCTTAGGTAAAAAAATTAAATAATGAATTTTAGATCACAGAGAACTATTCTTTTCAGTGTTTCAACATAATTAAATAATTATTTTTTATTAAAAACTTAAATAATATACTTCCAGCAAAGAAAATAGATTAGTGAGGAAATCTATTCTTTCGGGATTTTAAATAAAGAGATACAAAGTATTAAAAAAATTAAATAATCTTTTTGTTATTCATTTTTCTGATACAAGTTTAAACAGTTAACTCAGGCAAAGAAAACAATTTAAATAATTTTTTTGTTCTTCATTTTTTTTATAGAAATTTAAACAGTTAACTTTAGTTAGAGAAAATAGATGAGTAAGAAAACTTGTTCTTTCTCTATTTTCCACATAGAATTAATGAAATAACATGGTTTTCCCAATTTCAAATAGAAAAATATTGTTTTTACTCTTTTTAATTCTAGAGTAAAAGTTTAAACAAGAGTTGCAAG
>SNQJ01S0142741.1:26352-39114 GCA_010110895.2 Picea sitchensis
ATAGTTCAAATATTTTTATTATGGATTGTCATTATTATAAACTACATTTGAATCATTTATATTAACATAAATGATGAGTCTTGATTTGGTTTTTAAATGCTAAATGAAATATTTTAGATTATAGCTAAAATTATTTTGATTATCTAGATTGATATGCTCTTTGAATTTTTTATTTTTTTATTGAATTTTTATCATTATTTACAAATGCAAGTTTGTCTTTCTTTACATTAGAATTTAATTATTGTTTTATTTGTTCTTGCATGTATTTAAATAGTAAAATCGTCTCAAAGTTGGGGTGTATGAGCACTAGTTATCAAATTGTTTAAGGGATTTTTGTTATAGCTTTTAACTCCTTGTCAAATTTTGTTGATTTGAGTTTGGTTGAAAGTTTTTTTTCTTAAAATTTAACTAAAAAAAATTTTAAAAGTGTATGAAATTAAATTTTTTTAAAATTAAAAAAAAAAAAAAATTATAATTTTCAAAATTTAAATAAGTATTTTATGATTTATGCAAAGTATTGATTTGACTATTTTTCTTGAGAATTATTGAATTTTAAAAAAAAAAAAATTAGTTATTTGTAATGGTCAAACATTGTTCAAGTAAAATAGTAATTAAGCACTTGTTGACTTTGGAAGTGATCTATTGAAACCATGCTTTTGATTTTACATTACTTTTGTTCACATTTTCTTGATTAAATTAATTTATATTTCTTATTGGTTTTTTAAATTAGTTTTATTAGTTTTTTAAAAATAATTTAATGTAGTATTTAGTCTAAAATTAGCACTTGAGTTTGACTTGTAAAAATTACTATCATTAGTGATAACATAAATATATTCTATGTTGTGTTGTTGTCTCTATGGCAGCAACAAAAATGAGTTCTTGCAAAGTAGATAGCCAAACAATTGGAAATGATGACAACCTTATCCCTAAAATAAAATAAAATAAAACTTATATGAATTATGCATATTATTTCGTTATAAAAAATTTGAATAATAGCATCAAATTATTTTATAAATTAAATTTTGAACAATAGCATTGAATTATTTTATAAATTAAATTTTGAAAAAAAAAAAGACTAAATTGATTTATGCATTGTTTTATAAATTAAATTTTGATATAAAAAAAATAATCCAAAAAAATCATCTTTCATATTTGGCATATGCATGGAAAGTCAATCAATATTTTTGAAGGAGATGTTCTAGTGTTATATGGTCCTGCTTCCCTGAAAACCTCCAACTCACCGCCAAAATCCCAAGTTGTGCATGTTGATCTATGCATTTTTCTCTTGATTGTAATAGGATCCCAGATCATAAAAAATAAAAAAATAAAAAAATGAAAGAGGAGATGATATCCGTTACATTGCATTGAATTCAACCTATATAGTTGAAAAGATACCATTAATTTGTGTTGAACATAGGCTCACTCCAAATGCTACAATTAATGCGCACTTTTGGAAGCAAATGGCAATTACTTAGTTGGTAGTTTTCGAGCAATTGTTTTATGATGTCATCAAAGCAATCCATTTTATGATGTCATCAAAGCAATCCATAGTTTGAAATGTATGTGAAAGATGGTGAAACAACGCATTCCATTGCCACAGTAAGCATTTCAATCAAAACATATTTTTTATTTAATTTGCTAAGTTACATGTTGCATTTTCATTTTTTTTTGCATATTTCATATTTAGATGTTTATTTGATCGCAAACCTTTATGTTTCTCCAATGTTTAATAGGTGCACTTGAACGACCAGTACAAACAAACATACTTTGAAATGAAACAACTTATATCAAGAGGAAAAACAACCATGCTCATCTTCAAAAACATGGTTAGGAGTGGGCCAAAGGGATCTCGCAATATACAAAAAGGTATGTCTAGTTTCCTTGAGCCACCGCTCAATGAATATTCTATAAAGTCTTATTCACAAACTCTTGCGAAAACAAATGATCAAGCAAGTTTTTAATCACATGCTTACTATTAAAAAAATTTACTTTTACAACTAATTTATTTTGTTTTTTTAGATTTTTGTAAAAATCCTATGACCAAAAAAACGTCATTGGAGTACTCAATTCAATTGATGTTTTTTTCCTCCATTCAAGCAATTATGAAATAAATGTAAACAACTTATTATAACAATGGAGTTTCCAATAGATAACATGTTATACTGTACAAAATGTGCTTGCAAAACATCATATTCATATGAGCACAATCTACAATGTACAACGCACAAAACAGATGACAAGATCATTGCACCCTTCCAAGGGAACTCCTCCAACAATTATTCATGAAACTTGTTTAGATATCATTTGCACAATACAAACAAAACTTTTCAAAAATTGTTTTCTTGTTACAGAGTTTTCCATAAATAGAACTTTAATAATTACAATGAATAACATTATTGTTGATGTCAAAACAATTTGACATACTTGCATATCTACATGTAAGTTTATTTACATTACATAATTATCAAAACCAAAAAACATTTTGCAATTTAAAAATGTGTATTTAATGAGCTTCTTTGTACTCCCAACTTTTGCAGATACCATGTGACACTCTGAAAAAACTACATATCTAAAGAAAAAAACTTGATATAGACTTTTTTTAAATACATTGTAACAATTAAGTTTACATAATAAATGGAAGATTATACATTGTCAGCTTTTTAAATCATGTTGATTTGAAAATTAGAATTATATGTTTTTAAAGAAAATCTTAAATATAAGATGCTTACATATATTTAATTTCTAGAAAATTATGTAATTTCCTTTCTTAGTGACTTTCTCATGAAATTTTATGAAATTTTATGAATAGAGTTAAATAAATGGCGTTGGAAAAATAAAGAGGTCCATCAAAGTATTTATTATTTTTCTTTTCAATCTTAGGTAAAAAAATTAAATAATGAATTTTAGATCACAGAGAACTATTCTTTTCAGTGTTTCAACATAATTAAATAATTATTTTTTATTAAAAACTTAAATAATATACTTCCAGCAAAGAAAATAGATTAGTGAGGAAATCTATTCTTTCGGGATTTTAAATAAAGAGATACAAAGTATTAAAAAAATTAAATAATCTTTTTGTTATTCATTTTTCTGATACAAGTTTAAACAGTTAACTCAGGCAAAGAAAACAATTTAAATAATTTTTTTGTTCTTCATTTTTTTTATAGAAATTTAAACAGTTAACTTTAGTTAGAGAAAATAGATGAGTAAGAAAACTTGTTCTTTCTCTATTTTCCACATAGAATTAATGAAATAACATGGTTTTCCCAATTTCAAATAGAAAAATATTGTTTTTACTCTTTTTAATTCTAGAGTAAAAGTTTAAACAAGAGTTGCAAGACAACATAATTCTTATATTTGGCAAGTTTGAAAATTGATTATAATAATGATTTAAAATTTCATATACATAATTAAAATTTCATATACATAATTAAGTTTATTATTTAAATTTTTTTACTAAAAATTAGTAAAAATAATGATCAATATTTTTATTTTTATTATAATTATAATTGATTATTAAATTAGTGAAATTAATAGTTTCTATTAATATTTTTATTATAATTATTATTGATTATTATTATAATTATATTAAATATCATTATAATATAATATTAATATTAATATTCATTAGTGAAATTAATTATTACTATTAATTTTTTCATTAAAATTATAAGTGAGTATTAATATTACTATATTTATTATGATTGTAATTTATTGTTCATATTAATATTAGTTATCTCAATATGGAAACAGAATGTATGCATGGAATCTCTAAGTTGAAACCCAATTAAATAATATTTAATCTTGCTTTTCATTTTACTTTAACCTAAAAAATAAGTGGTTGACATGAAATGTTTAAATATCATTCCATAATAAAACATTTAATATTTTATATATTGTATAAAGTATTAAATATTTTGCTGCTAAATACATAATATTCAATATGAAAATGTTTTCACTTAAATCCCTGTCAATATTGATGACCCGGCATGGTAAGTAAATCCTGTCGGTGTCGATGGCCCGGCATGATAGGTAAACCACGGATGCGTTTTTGTGTAGATTCGAGTGTGTGTCACTGCTTTATTTAATTTTCTTTATGTTTTCTTATAGAGAATCCCATGCATGTGGCGGTGCATTGCTAGACTTTCAATCTGGTAAACCAGGGATGCTAAACCAGTTAGTAAGGCTCCATGCTAAACCAGTGTCTAAACTAGTTGGTCGATGAGTTGGTCGTCGCGGCTTGGACAAAATTATTTATGGGAGTATGAAATTTTGATTGTGCAATTAATTTAAATTCGTGAATGACTTGAAGGCCACAATAATGCCTTAAACTTTTCAACCAATAACAATTTAAAAAAATAAGTTGTTTTATAGATTAAAAAATAAAAAATTGTATTTCTTATGTAGAACATTAGGTTTCCCATGTAAAAATTTGAAGTTAATGAAAATTAATATCAAATCAATAGTAAACTCATTGTTAAAGCAGAAACTAATAATAATGATGAATCAAAGATTATTCACCCATAATAATTAATGATAAATTACATTAAATACAAACCATTTTCAAGTCTCACTATCCAAATGCAAAATTCAAATTCAATAATTTAATTTAAAAAATAAATTTAATATGTATAAATAAATTATTTTATTTTAATAATAATCATACTATAAATCCTTACAGAGATGCCTTACACATTAATATTCCTTCAATTTGGATGAATTGCATCATTCGATCTCGTCACATCACGAGCAATTTCGTTGTGATCCAACATGTAGTTACTATTTTTTTACATAATATTCATATTTGCTAGCTAATACTTCACTGGCAAATGGTGTGTAACCAGATTTGTTCCAAATTAATATACTTGCTTTTTGTTTCAAATTTGGTTTCAGTCCTTGATGAGCCCTATCGCCAAGAAACTGGGTCCCTCGGCTCTCGGTCCCATGGAAGGAAGGTGGATCAACTGCTAAAGCCCAAACTGCCCTAACTGCATTTGAGAGAGGCAAAAAATCTCAGCAATTTCAGCCAAAGGAGTGCCAATGCTGATGGCCACAAGCTCATGCAAATCCGTTCCAAGCTCATCGAAAATGTCTGGAATTTTCGGGCCTGGAATGAGTTCTGCTGGTCATTTAGTGTATTCTGGTTCTAATTTGGGTCATATTGGTGCAGTTTTTGGTCGGTTTGGCTAAATTAGTAGTCGGTTGAAGGGACTATGTAATGGGAGCCATCAGCCTTTTTTATAATCCATTTAATAGAGCAGGACAATACAGCCTGAGATATCCGAGTATGAAATATTGATTGTGTAATTAATTTAAATTTTTGAGTCATTGATAGTCACAATAAGGTTTTAAATTTTTTAACCAATCATAGTTTAAAAAAATAAGTTATTTTATAGATTAAAAAATTAAAAATTGTATTTCTTACCTAGAACATTAGGTTTGCCATAGAAATTTTTTAAGTTAATAGAAATTAATGTCAAATCAATAGCAAACTCATTACTATAGTCCTACTTTGACAAGGACTAATAATTGGCTTCTATCAAAAAAACAAATAGATAAAGAACTTATATTTCCTATAGAAAATTACATAAAATAAAAAAATATTTTTAGTTTTGGAGGAAAAGTTTATATAATCAACTTTAAATCAAAAAAATAGATCGTTGAGAAAACTAATTCTTTCCAAATTTTCAATAGAAAAATAAAGAATTTTTTTCTTTTTAGTTTCCGGATAAAAAATAGATTGGCGAGAGAACCTATTTTTTTCGGATTTCCATTAGAAAATTAAATAATCTAAGGCAAAGAAATAAGGTCTATGAGAGAACCTATTCTTTCCATAAGCAAATATATCAGGTCAGCTAGTGGAAGAGAAGTTTGAGAATATTTGAATAACTAGGAGGGGTGACGCTGAGAGGTGATAGCAGAGAAAGATTGTATGGTGGACACGTGGATAAATTACCGACCAGTGTCATTGTACAGTATGCTAGTTTAATTTTTTTTTTATAGATTTTGTTTCTTGAAATTCACTTTCACAACCACACCGTAAATATAGTTGAAATACTTAACCACGACTGTGTTCATATGGAACTATCTCCCTTCTATCTCTATTTCTTCTGTCTTTTGTTTCTACAAATTTCTTGGAGGTCACATACCTTAAAGGCAATATCGCTTGACATTTGGTATTTTATGGCACAAGCATATTCCCATAATACCTCACTAAAGAGATTATGGCACACAAACCAAAATGGTAATAAGATAGGACAGGACATACACTGATCGATATAAGAAAAAAATATAACCAAATGGTGGTTACTTGTTTACTTTCCTGAACTTTTTCCCTCAATAAACTTTAAATATTGGTTTGTTTGTTTTTTTAACTTAAGCCTAAATTGTTATTATGTGCTTTAAATGCATATGGCTTTCAATGTAGGATACTTGTACAATTGCATGATATAGTGATTCGTTGGTCAAAATTTGGGCAGTTTGTAGTTGACTTCTTTTGAATTTCGTTGTTAGTAAACGCATTCATGTCATAAATTATTCTAACTAATTAGTGTCAATTTAAATTCACTGAACCAAAGGTTCAGAAATTTAATAGCAAAATATATATATAAAGAAAAGAATTTGCTTGTTACATTCATATTACATAAATTTTACAAAATCACATTATTTCTAAGCCTCTAGTTGAAATGAAGCATGACAGACATAGTTACAAACAACCACAGTATCCATCTTCCATAAGTATACACCTATTTTTTGCAAACTGAAAATGAAATTTGGTAAGGGTCAAATTCAAAATGTTTGACATAAATGAGAATATGGCATATATACTTTTTGATTTATTAATGATCATGCATCTATGACAATTAATATTTTTTAATAGAAAATTTGAAATCTAAATCACGTCAATTCTTTTCATCCAATTGGGAAATATAAAGTCTTAGATATCACAATTTTAAACCAACTTATAAATTTACTCTACCTTTGCTATAGACATAGACTTTGTGAAGAGAGACTCGGCTACTCTATATTGTATGGCAGCAGAACTAAAACTTCATCGCAACAAACTCCATGGAGATGGGAAATTAAAAGGATATGAATGAATTAAATTTCAATTTTCAAAACTAAATCCTAATTTTGCTATAAGACAAAATCAAAAACATCAACGTATATTATTTATTCATTCCTATGCATACGTTACAAAGAGGAATCAATAAATCTAACATTGAAATCACTGCTCACACACCAACCTCCACTACCCAATATTGGGATGAATTAATGAAAGTGGTATGTATGGAGTAGGTACCGGAGGGAGCTACCCCAAAGCTTAATTATAGCTAACATCTAGATTTGGTGATTAGTGCCTTGATTAGTGCCTTCATTTATATTATTGTTAATGCAATGGGTTATTCTTTCCACAAATGTGATAATGGGACAGATTAGCATTCTATTGTTACTGTGTGCAGCCTTATATTTACACAGCAACACACACAAGGGACATATGCGAGTTAAGAAAGGTCAAAGCTCATTCTCCTTTTTAATTCATACATTTATGTTTTGTTATCAGTGAATTAGAACATGTGTCCAAAGCCTACATACAAAATTAACATGTGTCCAAAGCCTACATACAAAATTCCACATGTTGTTTTCCACTTATCCAAAAAAATCAGAGAAACATATAATTTTTTAAAAACTCTTTGTCTTATTGGTTACTACTAGCACAGCAGCAAAATAGCAAGTAGTGAACGCTTAGTGCTTTGAGAAGATGAAATGAATCTCTTTAAAAATATATTAAATTTTATTATATATTAACAAATAAACTGTTGGGCTTCTAATGATCCGGGTGTTATTATTTTAATTTATGTTTAATTACCACGTGTACAAACCTGCATGGATACCAAAGTAATTTTTAAATATGATTAGGTAAATATAAAAGCAACACATATGTCTTTATAATAGCTAGGAAGTTAATCACAGCCATTTATTTTGTGTAATTACTAAGAATATTCCAGCCATATTTAATCATGTCCAGCTGTGGAAAACTTATTAAGCACTAAATCTTTATTAAATCTGCCCATTATCATTGTGGTATAATGCCTTTCGAATGAACAGGCCCACCCATCTCACTTTCTAAAATTGCTATGATGGCACACACATACACACAAAATATCAATATCTTCTACCAGAAATCATTTGTGTTTCATGCTTATTAAAATATAAAGATCTTATACTAAAAAACATTTGCATTTCATGTTTATTAAAATATTTAATAACTATCCACTTAAAGTTTTGGAGATGTATATAAGTAGATAAAACATGAGGATGGGTTAAAATCCCCACCCCCATTCACTCACTAACAACTATGCATGTGGCAACTAACTACTACGAGAATGTAAGTTCCAAATGCTAGTTGTCATTTAGGCCCTCAATATATTTGGGCAATTGACCTTGATTAAAAAATGAAACAAAATCACCTTTCCAACTCAAATCCATTACTCGAAGTTGTTTGGATCTCTCAATAGCCCTGTGAGGTTAAATATAATATAATATGTATATGTTTTTCAATAATAGTAAATGTATGTGTTGTCATATACCTTAAAATTATTTAATATAATATGTATCACAAAACAAATAATCTAATATAGGTTGGAGAGTTTATACACAATTTTACTACATTAAGTAATATGTATGTGTTTTTCAATAATAGTAAATGTATATGTTGCAATATACCTTAAAATTATTTAATATAATATGTATCACAAAACAAATAATCTAATATAGTTTGGAGAGTTTATACACAATTCTATTACATTAAGTTGTTGATCGTTCCTTTACGAAGTTTATCCCCTTTTTCCTCAATAAATTTTATCCCTTCTTTCTCCAATAAAGTTTATCTCCTCTTTCCAATAATTGAGAAGTTCGAGTTCAAATAACTAGTTGTGTGCTTTCGATAGATACTCAATATGTCCCTAGGATAGCTGCATTTTGAACTCTATTGCTTAATTATATTTTTAATAAATTGTCTTTTTTTTTAACTCCTTTGGTTGTGTTATATGTTAAAAAACTCTTAGAAGAAAATGTGGTTATGTGAACTAAACTCACAAAAAGCATAGCTCCCAAAAAACTCACCCTAGTTAACCATTCATAGCGTTCTTCATGAGAGAGAATAAGTAGAAGTAGACAAAAGTGATAAATATCCACAAGTAGCAATGATGATAAAAGTGAGAAGTGTTTCTCTTATTTATATGAGAAATATAGCACCTTCTCAACAATGCAAGCCCTAGAAACGTAAAATAATGCATTTATCGCTCATAAACCCTAAAGATAAGGCAACAATACATAAAATATCCATGATACATGAATGGATAGGTCTCTAAGAACCCCAATGATGCCTCCAAGATGACGTAAACTAGCTCAATAATAAAATCATCCACACAATAGTGATCCAAGAATCACATGTGTGGCCTCAATGAGGGGATGGCTCACTCACAAGTGGGAAGAATGTGTTAAAAAGTGAAACGTTGCCATGAAAGGGTGCAATATTTCATCTCCAAGGGGTGCCTCATGCTCCAAAAGGTGTGACCTCTCATCAAAAAGTGTCATGTCATCATCAAGAAGATCCAAACGTCACATCAAGATGCCCCATCTCCAAAAGGTGCAATGTACCATCATCAAAGTGAAATATTCCATCATGAAAGGGTGTTATCATCCATGGAAAGGTGCCACATCATCTCTCTAAGTGCAATTTCTTCAATCAAGGGTCCAACATCCTCCATAGAAGGTGAAACATCTCATCAAACCACAATCATCATGCATGGAACATCCCATCATCAATGAACTCAAGGTCATGCCCATGTGTGCTAGGGTGTCTCATGAATGGAGATATGTGATCAAAAACCGCAAATTCCTCCTAGGACTGTCAAATGACCTCTCTTAAGTGGTGGGGACGGCCTCCATAAAAGTGGGGTAAAATCCCCTCAACATCTTCCAAAGGATCCAAGTGTCAACCAAGCATGTGAAATCATCATCATGGAAGGGATAATGTGTTCCAATACACATCATGAAGACTAGAGGCAAGGTAAACAATCCAAACACAACATATAAAGTGACTCATGTTAATGAAAAATCCATTAGATAGCTCTCATAGAATATCCTCTTCAAACTTCACACTAGCTTATAAAATTATACAATTCTCCACGTCTAAGTATGGGAAAGTCATTATTGCCCCCTGTTAGGTGTGCCAATACCCAGACTAAGAGGTATGTCCCAGGGAACCCATCAAGGAGTATGTGCAATGCTAGTGGTATGGAATGGGGTTCACTTCATGGAGTGAATATCCTCATGAACACCTTTGTAGAGGGAGCACTTAGGAAATTAGGTATCGTTTCCTCAGTACTATGTCTTTCCAAACCCCTATTTGCCTTTTTCTCTATAGATTTAACCCTTTTGGATTTTGGCATTTTATTTGCTAAGTACTTTCATAAGATATATATTCATTGCATAAGACTTGGGGTGATGGCATTTCAGGGAGGGGGTAGAGCTCATGATTCTTTATTTTCTTGGTTTTTTAAATACTTTGTTTTTCTTGTTTGTTTATTTGCCCCACATTTTAAATTAGCGGTTTTTCTCTTTCTATATCACTTTTTTTATAAAGAGGCATCATCCTAAAGCTTTCAGGCCCCTTCTTCTCATCGGATTATGAAGCACATACATTTTTGGGATACATGTAACAACCATCCCAAAAGAAAGGACAATGGATAGGTGATATATGGAATGTGGTATTCATGGTAATGGATGTGGACACATTACCCCCATTAAGGCCCCCGAGTAGTACAATGTTGCCCAAGAGTGAACACACTTGGCTAGAAAATGATAATGACCAGCAAGGTGAGACAAGGCAAAAGGCATAACTCCAAAGGATCATGATTCATTATCCAAATCAACCCATGATCACCATTTTCATGCCTCGAGTATTAACATTATTACTTGATATGAAGTGTTAGAATGTTGTACCTGAGTATGTAAATGCACCATGTCATATGAGTTAGCTGAGTTGAGAATGTAATGGAAGGAATATGTGGGAAACTGTCTATGGAGAGTCTGAAATAACATAATTAGATTAACTATCTGAAATGTGGATCATGGAGAAAAATTTATCCTCTAGTTACCCCTAGAAGTGAGGAGGTAACAAGCCTTCCCTGCTCTAAGGGCCCTAGAAATAGATTGTTTTTCACCTTTTTGACGGATCCAATTGGCATGTCAAGCAAGTAAAGGAGAACACCTGATGGTAGGTCCCAATTAGACCTATTGTCATTTGGTGTTGTGTTTCCAACCAATATGTGGGCATGGTTGCCACTAAGAATTAAAAGAAGAAAACATGGAAAGACAGTTAATTGTCCCCCAAAGATTTTTAATTAATTCTAAATATAATCTAAACAAAAACAAGTCAATATAATCAAATTACTTCTAACCTATCTTGAAAGAACAAAACTAATAGATGAGCATAGTTTAAAATGATATTTTGACAGCAGAAATAGTTAATGGCAGCCAAGAATGTGTTAAAATAATAATATTTCAGATATCATCTCAAATAGTTGAAGAGGAGACCTATAACATCATCCCTATACTCATTAGAAATAAAAATAGCATAAGCATTCTAAATACTAAGCACAGAAATAGTTCATATGATCACCACTCAGAAAAACTTAAATGAAAAACACATTGGTGGAGTAGTCCCAAATGCATTTTATACAGCTATGACTTCAAAAATGCCTTATGATCTTCATATATCTAGAAATATTGTATTCGCAGTCTATGCAATGGGCCAAAGTCCCCTATTACATCCAACGAGTTCTCTTTTATAAGACAACAAAGACTCATCAACTCTTGTAACTGTTCATTTTGTTTCTCTTCGTTTTGTCATTTTACATTTTGAATTTATTTCACATTTTCGAAAATGAACATGTGAGTGTTACAAATAGAAGCTAGAGAGACTCATAAGTGGTTATCCTTTCCCTCAGGCAGTTCACAAATGATATTTATTTCAAAAATATTATCAACTCTTCCCACTCGTGTCTTCTTTCGTTTTTCGAGTTATTTTGGGTGCTCCTTGTTTAGTCTATTGATTAAGATCATGTCATCTTCATTTCTCCATCTCAACCTTCTAATGTGCCCTTACAGATCTAATTTTGACTCTTGTATCTTGAGATATGACTGTTGTTGATGATTGCATCTATGTGAGACATTATCCAGGACACAAACCTGAGAGAGATCCCCTGAGAGGGGTGTGTGGTTCCTATCTGAGACAGAGCTAGAACGTAGAGATGGCCTCCTCCTTATAGAGAGTTGAGAAAGAAATCCAAATGATTCTCCTATGTAATGTAGTGAGAAAGGAGATCTGCAGAGTTGGACATGCATGTGGTTGAGCACAAGGTGAACGTATGAAATCCAAAAGTGTTGGGTGCATCGTCATGAGACAGAAATGAAGATGATGTATTAGCCTCCTCTGAGCAGAGAGTTGATGAGAAACTCCATATGAATCTCTTGTGTAATACAGTGGGAAAGAAGATCTGTTGAGTGGACGTGCATATGGATGAGCATAGGTGAATGTGATCCTAGTGGTTGAGCACTAGTGAAGAAGTGGTTCTTATCTGTAATGCTCAGCAGCCCTCGATCAACTTGTGGGTGAATCTTGGTTGTCGATCTTCAACCTGAAAATAATTGTACCACATGCATGAGGGAATTCAATATTGAGTGGTTTAAATT
>SNQJ01S0142742.1:0-19009 GCA_010110895.2 Picea sitchensis
TGAGGGGGAAACCTCCTTTTACCCCACTTAAATGTTCAAGTCCAAGATGATTCAAAATGAAAATGTCTCCTTGGTATATATAGGAGACTAGGAGGTATAATTACAACTAATGGCCTAAAGCCGACATAAATAAAATAAAATTATTAATCTAATATGCCCCAAATGAGCAAGCCGACATAAATAAAATAACATTACTAATCTAATATGCCCCAGTTAAGGGTTAATGAGCCAATATTAGGGCTTAACAGACTCTGGCCGAAGACAGACCCGTACATGTATATCACGAAAAGATATGGGAAAATAAAGTGGAAAGTTTCATATATGAAATTTTCAACTGGGTGATGGTGCCCCTGCATATCGCCATTTTTGGTCACCCACCACTTCGTATCTCGGACAGCATTGCGGAAAATCTGAGTGACATAGCGGAATGGTACGTGGAGGCAGATTTCTCGTACTTCAGAGTGTTCGGGGCTGCTGTTCCCCCGTTTGCGCTACCATTTTTCATCCCCAACAAGATGGCTTGTCGCGAGGTCGCCCGGCAGACAGTAATTGGCAGGGTGAGTAAAGAACTCAAAGGATAGTCAAAGAAGGTGTGGCCATCTTTTCCCATTCGGTTGAATTCTTATCCTTTATTGGATTTCGGGCATGCCAAAGCCGAGGTTGCAACCCTGGAAGACCTGAATTTGGTCTCCATCGAGTATAAGAAACATGACCCACAGAAGGTTGTGAGAAACCATTTAGCTAATTATGGGCGCAAGAGGTTTGAGCATGAGAATTCTCCTCCAGATCACATTTTTTGAGGGGTGAGGTCTTATGAAGAAGTTCTAGCCCGGATATGATCCTTGGCTCCCGAAGACACGGCCGCTGTATTAAAATTCCTAGAGCATAGACGAATCTTCCTCCCCACTGTGTTGCGAGGTGAGAGCCCTGGTGTTTCTGAGATGAAACAGAAGGATACTGAAGGTCCCAAATATACAACTCCTGACTCGGGAAAGCGCTAGGATGAGGAGAAGAAAACAAAGAAGCCCGAATAAGAGGCACAGACTCCGGAACTGCCAAAGAAGCAGGACCCGGTCAACACCCCAGGAAAATCAGCGAAACAAATCGGGGAACCCATCACTTCTGTCACCCCCTTGCAGTTGACGTAAGGAAATATCAGAGAAGGATGGATATTCAATGAGGAAATGAGGCCCATAAGAGCAGAGGAACTCCCTCTGAATGAGTTTTTCTTTGATAAGAAGAGAAAAGTGGTAGTAAAGAGGGAATTCTACCAGGAGGGAGAGTCGACTGCTAAAAAATACAAAGTTATGACCGATGGAAAGAATAAAAAGAATTAACAATTCTCCACTGACATCGCAGGGACGCTAGGAGCGTATGCACCGGCTAATCAATTTTCAGTCAGAATTTTAAAGAACCAACTCAAAAGGAAAAATTGCCTGATCAGGACTCTCGAGGCCAGATTGGCCTCGGCCACGGAAAATTCTAAAGGCCAGGTGAGCACGGAGATAGAGCTGGCCCGACTGGATGATAAAAATGAGATAGAGGTTCTTAAAACCAAGCTCGAGCAAGGACATCTAGTGGTCCGAGATGGTCGGATACAGGTGGGCCAACAGAGGACTATGATTGAAGAACTGCAGGCTCGGTAGAGATCTCCAAAAGTAGGATGATCAACGTCGAAAGTTTCAAATCCCAGGCAATCGAAATTCGGAGTAGAGTCTCTTCGGCTCAGCAGAATTTGCTCGCCAAAATAGGAGCGATCCGAGAAAAATGTCTTTTGGTAAACCAGGTTTCTGAGAACCTGGCTGCCAGGGAAAGGGATGCAGGAGCGGCTCGGGTCACCTTCCAGGAGGCGATGATATCCACGAATAATAGAGTTTCCATAGGTTCTCACAGGCTCACCGTCTCGAAACAAACCAGGGGAAACATTATGTTAAAGGAATGGGAGCATAACATTAACGAGGGAAAGCAACAAGCCCTGAAAATAACACATTCCTTGGAGGAGGCTTTAAATTCTATATATGGCGAGATACTGGGCATCGACAATGGAGGTGATGCCGAGACTTTGATACAAATGAATGTGGAACGGATCTCGCTTGATCTAAAAGAAAAGGAAGAGAGAGATTCAGCTTATATCTCTCAGCTTACCACGGTGGACATAACCCAAATTGACAAGTGCATGATCAAACCTAGCGCTCAACTATGTGCCATTGAGATCATCGATGGACAGATGGAGGATAGGCTACAGAAGTTGGCCTAGGAATTCTACTTCTTCGAAGCCAATTGTCAAGCTGAACCCTCTCGGTTAATATCCCAGCTAGTAGACAGATGTATCGCCTGCACCGAGCTCACACAACGGCGAACGCCTGACACCAAATAGCGACAGAATGGGAGAAGTGGAGCGATTGCCCTCTCCTCTGTCGTAACCAAAAATTGTGTGACTATTGAGATTCTACCTACTTTGTAAAAAATTGTATAAATGTATCACAGGAAGAAAGACAAAAGGTTGGACCCTTTTTGAGTTTTTGTAAGAGAGTTTTTGCATTGAGATTTAATACAAGCGGATCCGAGATTCTCAATTTCGTCACTTCTGTATTACAAGTTTGCTTTCTTGTTCCTCATTTTTCATTTTCAATTCATATTCATAATTGATGTGCTTCATTATACTTTAGTATGACCACTACTATAACAAATAAATTTGGGTTTTCTATAATTGTTTATTGCCTTTCCTCTGCACCAGCTATCAACTGTGTAAGACCAATTTGCAGTTTCGGAATTCTACATGTATTTTTTGTTACATCGGTTATTTTCTTACATATTTTCTTCTCCCATTTACTTCGTGAGATTTTCCCCTGGTAGGAACCTGACACCGTAAACGGCTCAATGTTTTTTCTCCCATCTCGCCCCTTTATTTAAATATAATACAGTTACAGGAACGAGCCTTAGATTCGCATCCATATTCTAATTTTGCAACCATAAGTTCTCTTTTATAAGACCAAGCTGAGACAACACTCAACCTTTATCAAAAGTTCTCTTACCTATGTTGTTCCCCCATGACAGTCCCTATACCAACTCAACCTAACGTCGAACCTGGGTTATTGAACCAAACACACATCGCCTTAAACCTTTTCAACACTATCCTTAAGACAACAACTAACCGGGCCAAACTTGAACAATCATGGGCAGCCATTGAACGAGACATAACTATTCAGGAACAGTTTGAAGCCAGACAACCCCAACGAAGAAATATCCCTTAGTTTCCTTCTCCGAAGGTTGTCGCCCTCCCTTCTCCATATCCTAAACACTTTCGGATTCCTTGACACTGTACTTTTGAGCCTTAAGTACAGACTCAGGAACAACATCTTACTGGCGCCGTTGCCGGGGAACGAAGTTACGAAATCGTTTTCCCTAGGAAAACGACAATTGTTTTTCATTGAAAGTGTTACCCTTTGATAGTGAACAAAGAGTACACACCTTTTAATGCTTTTTATCTTTCACTTGGAAACTCCACGAAGAAATAAGCTGACATTCGTTCGAAGGAATACCAGACAAAACCCAGACGATGAGCAGATTACTCCCATTGTCGATCGCGAAAAAATTCTAAAGGCGAGAGGCTCTTTTAAGCCTGCCGTTGTTGTTTACCAACTTGAAATCCCATCACCGAAGGCTGAGAATCCTTCTAAACCCTCAACTTCACTTATTCCTCGTGTTCCTTATCCTTCCTCACTAGACTTTCCTCTTCGCGAAGAAAATAAAGATTCCCTTTTTATTTTCCAAAACCCCCTGTATAACTCCCCACAGAAAACGATGGCAGTCGTCGGAGGAGGAGGTGGAGGGTTTATAGGAGGAGGTGGAGGGTTTATAGGAGGAGGAGGGGGAGGAGGGGGAGGAGTCCCTCTAGGAGGAGGTGGAGGAGTCCCTCTAGGAGGAGGTGGAGGTCAAGGGCCTGCCCCCCCTCCCAGAGTTTTTGCGAAAGTCACATCCCGATACTCTCCTTTAGTGTTTTCTGTCCCCCTACACGATCTTCCAGAAAACTACATAAAGAATTTACTGAAATTCACCAGGGAGGGAGATCTGACCGCTGCTTAACATATTAATTTATTTGACCAATTCGTAGATATCTTCGGTATCAAGCATGAGGATGTATATTCGAGACTCCTTGTCCAAAATTTTGAAGGTCAGGTCCGAACTTGGTTTCAGAGCCTACCCACAACTTCTATCTCATCATATGATGCTTTGGAAGAGGCTTTCCTCAGATAATGGGGCGAGCGAAAAGACCATCTCTATTATCTAACCGAATTTGGGTCTTTGAAGAAAAAGAACTCAGAAACAGTCATGGAATTCATTCTAAGATTCAAAAAACTGTACAATAAAATCCCAGTTGAAGTCAAACCATCTCAACCCGCAGCCAAAGTGACCTTCGCCGGAGTTTTCGAGCCGGATTTCGCACTACTTTTGCGAGAGCGAAGGGAAGCCACATTAAACTGTATGAAGGACGATGCGGTAGAGATAGAATCTAATATGATGGCTTCGAGTAAGCTTAAAGCTAGAGTAGAGACTGGAAACCGAGATACCAAGCACTTCAGAGAACAAGTTGGCCCTTCAGGGTCTAATAGATCCTCAGACGACAGGGTGGACGATATGTCTAGAGTGATTAAAGAATTGTCAAATAAAATAACCCGGATGGAACTCGAACAGGTCAAGGCTGAATCTTACCCCAAAACATATTTCAGGAAAAATCAAAACCATCCTAATCAACAAAGACAAATAAAAAAGGAAGATCAAAAAATACAAGATCCCTTGAAGCATGAAAATTTTATAGGAGCTAACAATTTTCAAGACTTCGAGGATTCAAATAATGATGTCACAAACTTCGGTGATGATTGTAGTCAACCATATCTGACTCGCGAAGACTATGAAAAGTCTCTAAATACGCCAGAGCCGTCAAATGAGAGTCAGGAGGGTGACCACACCGAGACCTGTGAATCTCAATCAGAAACTGAGATAATGATGGTTGAACTTCAACCAAGATAAAACCTGAGATCTAAGAATAAACCTACCTCAACAATTCAACCCAAGAAAATCCTTCAGAGAGGTCAAGATTACGAGCCTCCTTCGGAAAAGACCCCACTACCTAATAATAAAACTATAAAAATAAGCACTCAAGAGTCTGAGGTAGAAAAAGTTGGAACTCAAACACAGCAAATTGAACCCGTAAGTAAAGCCACGTCTTCAACTAGGACCATGAGCGATAAAGCTGTCCAGACAAATAAAT
Source organism: Picea sitchensis (assembly GCA_010110895.2). Lineage (NCBI taxonomy): Eukaryota > Viridiplantae > Streptophyta > Pinopsida > Pinales > Pinaceae > Picea > Picea sitchensis. Next base: position 5,273 of record SNQJ01S0142742.1, read on the forward strand.
TAGAAAGGAAGAATTCGGAAGCCTCAACCGGAGAAACAGACAGGACGAGCGGAGCTTTCAGTTTTGAAAATGAGTTGAACAAAATCAAGATACCAATCCCTTTGGTGGAATTAGTGAAAAACCCCTGTTATCGCAAGCAAATTACCAAAATGATAGGTATCCATGAACTAGAAAGCCAGTCTGATGTGATAAACTTAGAAGATGATATACCTAACATCCCTTTTGGTCCCCATTTTGAAGGGTCCAAAGACAACATCGCTCCCTTTTATATCACCCTGAACGTATATGACCAGTTGTTGCATAACTGTATGCTAGACTCCGGAGCTTCCCATAATGTGATTCCCAAGATTATAATGGAGAAGCTGGGTCTCTAGATCACAAGGCCTTATGGAAATCTATACTCTTTTGATTCAAGGAAGGTTAAATGCATGGGGATGATAAAGGATCAGGTAGTTACCTTGGCGCAGGTCCTAGTTAAGAGTATCCTGATGGATGTGGTTATCGTCGATATTCCCCCTAAATATGGCATGCTGTTATCTAGGTCATGGGGAGCCAAGTTGGGGGTTCTCTACAGTTGGACATGACTTATGCCACAATCCCTGTGTTTAGTGGCCAGTTCACTCGTTTATACAGAGAAGCAAGATTAGCGTATACGATCAGTGACCCTCAAAACCCACACAACTTCCCTATTTACATTGCAGACCAAGATCTGGGAAATTGCATCTTGTCTTTTGATGATGGTTTAGATGGTTGCCTGGAGGAAATCGATAGAAAGCAAGAAGAGTCAAACCCCATGAATAAAGAGTTGTGTAATACTGGTGTCTGGAAAATGTATTTTGACAGTGCTTCGTCTTCTGAAGGGGCAGGTGCTGGAGTACTTTTGGTGGCACCTGAAGGTAAGTTCATTGTTCCTTTCTCCTATTGTTTGTAGTGGGACTTAGATTAAACTAATAACGTATGCGAGTACTAAGCATTGATCTTAGGATTAGAGGCGGCCAAAAGGCTCAATATAAAAAACTTGGAGGTATATGGTGATGCGAAATTAATAGTAAAACAAGTAAACCGACAGTACCTGGCCAGGCATCCCAGACTAAGAGCATATAGAAATTGTGCTTGGGATCTCATGGAAAAAATTTTCTCATCTGTGAATATCCATTTTATCCCTCGCGCAGAGAATCTACATGCTGATGCATTGGCAAAGGCAGCTTCAACCTTCTCTCCTCCCACGACATTTAAACTGAAGTACCACATTGAAATCAGGTACAAACCCTCCATACCAGACAATATCCGACACTGGAAAGTCTTTGAAGATGACGAACAAATCGAGAAATTCCTTACAGCAGTAGGAAAATTCTCAGATACTCACGCTGACCAAGAAAATCAGAATGACTCCAGGTGGATCATGCAAGAAGGAGAGGAACCTGAAGTCTTCCGAGAAAAAATTGTGGATCATCGTATGCTGGTCCTTAAAAGAAATCAGATTCCCAAAGGATTGATTCCTTTGGAAATACTTTTTGATCAGAACAATGTACCTGTGAAGTCCACCTTGTAGCCCCAACCAGAAGAAGTGGAGGACTGCGATATAGGAACCAGAAAAGAACCCCAAATGGTAAAAATATCGAAGTTCCTCCCTCCCAAAGAGAAAGTTAAGTACAAAGACTTACTCAGACAATATAAAGATGTTTTTTCCTGGTCCTATGATGAATTGAAAATGTATGACACTTCCATTATTGATCACAAGATACCTTTGAAGCATGGGGTCAAACTGTTTAGGCAAAAGCTTAGGCAAATTAACCCCATTTTGTTACCCGTGATAGAAAAGGAAGTTAAAAAACTCTTGGATGCAAAAATTATCGTACCTCTGAGATACTCAGACTGGGTAGCTAACCTAGTCCCAGTCAGGAAAAAGAACGGGGAAATCAGACTGTGTGTGGATTTTCGAAACTTAAACAAGTCATCTCTCAAAGATAACTACCCACTGCCCAAGATGGAACATGTTTTAGAAAGGGTTGTTGGAGCTAATCGAATGTCTATGATAGATGGTTTCTCTGGTTATAATCAGATCGCTATGAACGAACAAGATAGGGAAAAAATTGCTTTCACCACACCCTGGGGCACTTTCATGTATGATAAAATGCCTTTTGGTTTGATGAATGCAGGGGCCACTTTCCAGGGAGCTATGGACATCGCTTTCGTAGGAGAAAGGGACAATTTCGTAGTTATTTACCTTGATGATCTGACGGTTTTTTCTAAAACTGATGAAGAACATTTGATGCATCTAAGACAGACGTTCGAAAAGTGTCGTAGGTTTGGTCTATCCCTTAACCCAAAGAAATCACATTTCGCTATGCGGGAAGGTAAGCTTCTGGGCCATGTCATATCTAAGGAAGGAATCAGGATTGATCCTAAGAGGATTGAGGCAATCGATACTATCAGTATCCCTAGAAATATAAAAGAAATTCAATCATTCTTAGGAAAGATAAATTTTCTACGAAGGTTCATTCCTAATTTTGCTGATATTGTCAAATTGATTACAGGAAGGTTGAAGAAGGATAGCGGGGTAAAATGGACCACCGAGGCTAGGGTGTCGTTTGCGCATATTAATAAAGTCATAAGCGAGGCACCTGTGTTAGAAAGTCTAGATTATCTGAAAGATTTTCTCATCTTCTCTTTTTCTTCCGAACATACCATCGCCATGGTACTCTTGCAGAAAAATGAAGAGGGGTTCAAACAACCGATAGCGTTTTTCAGCAAAAGCCTCAGAGATGCAGAACTGAAATATGACATAATGGAAAAACAAGCATACGCAATGGTAAAATCATTGAAAACATTTAGGACCTATGTGCTACATTCAAAAATAATGGCGTATGTGCCCACCAGTTCTGTAAAAGACATATTGGTACAGCCGGACAGTGACAGAAAACGAGGACGATGGCTCGCTAAAATACAAGAATTTGATCTTGAAGTCAAGCTGAATAAATTGATAAAGGGGCAGGGTCTGTCCAAACTCTTGGATGAGTCGAATCTTAGATCTCTTGATATTAATTGCCTCCAAGAAGAAGACGGAGACACACACCTACCTGAGTCGGATGACCAGACAGATCCAAGCAAGATCGAGGAAAAGTTCGTATTGTCAGGATGGTATAAAGACATAGTGTTCTACTTATTGAACCTTAAATTCCCAACTGAACTATCGCCAACCAAGTGCAGAACTTTAAAACTCCATGCTGTAAAATATTGCATCGTCGAAAACCAGCTATACTGGAAAGATCCACTCGGGTTCCTGCTAGTCTGTTTGGTTGAGTCAGAAACTCCACGGGTTATAGAGGAATTTCATGAAGGAGTCTGTGGAGGAAACCATGCATGGAGAGATACAACCTATAAGATTTTAAGAGCCGGATACTATTGGCCGAAACTATTTTCAGACATCAATGCCAAAGTACGCGCGTGCAACCCTTGTCAAATATTCGCTGGTAAACAGAAACTCCCTGCACTACCACTCATTCCAGTCAAAGCTGAAGCTCCATTTCAACAATGGGGTCTAGAATTCATAGGGGAAATTAATCTTCATTCCAGTGCTTAGCATAAATGGATCCTAATAGCTACGGATTATTTTACTAAGTGGGTCGAAGCCATTCCAACCAAAAGGGAAACAGACTCGGTGGTGATCGATTTCTTGGAAGACAACATCTTGTCAAGATTCGGGTGTCCTCGAAAGATAGTCACCGATAACGCCCAGGCTTTCAAATCTATGGCTATGATCAGCTTCTATCAGAAGTATAATATTGTTCTCGACCATTCTACTGCATATTACCCCCAGGGGAACGGATTGGCTGAATCATCTAACAAGAGCCTGGTAAACATAATCAAGAAAGTACTGGATGAAAATAAAAGGTCTTGTCATGTGCACTTGAAATACGCATTATGGGAAAACTGCATCAGCACTGAAAGGTCTATCGACATTTTGCCGTTTCAAATGGTCTATGGGACAGAGGTGGTACTACCTATAAACCTTGCGCTGCCAGTGATGAAGCTATGGCAGGATCAAAATGAATAACCCAACCATGTAACCAGGAGAATTAACTAGCTGATCGAGGTTCAATAGCACAGAGTTGAAGTCGATGAAAAAATGCAGAAGTACCAGGATGAGATGAAAGCATTGTTCGATCTCAAGGCAAAAGACAGGGAATTCCTTCCAGGTGACTTAGTACTAAGATGGGATGCGAGAAAGGAGGAAGTCGAGAAGCATGGTAAATTTGACCACCTCTGGTATGGACCATTCAGGGTCTCGGCTCCAGAAGGGAAAAATTCCTTCCTGTTGGAAAACATCGACGGAGAAGTCCTCAACGCCCCTGTCAACGGGCGATATCTAAAACATTACATGACATAACAGTCACCATTTAATAAAATAAAAATAAAAATAAAAACTAATAATAATAATAATAATAATAATAAGAAGAATATATACATATATGTATATATAATAACAATAAAATAAAATTTGTGTACATACATGCATTTTTATTTAAAACAATACCCTTTTGGCTTTCTGTTTTCTTCTGTTCATAATTTTTAGATATATTTCGAATAAAGTTCGTATTTGCTTTTTTACAGGATTCCAGCCGCCTACAAAGCTAGTGGGAGGAGTAATTCGCAAAACAGTGTCAGAAATAAATCGGCATGAAACAGGTGATACCTAAAAGTAGTTTCATAGTGCACAAAGAAATTGAAAACAAAAGGTAAAGGTGGGCTTTCTCAATACACATGTTATGAAAGACTGTCAAAATTAAACCAAGGTAACATCATTCAAATTGCAATATCGGCTAAATCGTTAGATAACATAATTATTGCTTGGCTTGATAACCTTTGATTTAAAATAATTTGAATGATACACTGAATCTAAAAGAAGTCCATCAAAAGTAATCGTCCCCAAATATATCTACAAGAGTGAGTCTCGAACTGTTTTTACCTTCTGTATTTTCAAGCAAATGAATCGTTGCCTTGTATCATGCCTGTTTTCGGGTCTAACTTTTGACAAGCTGCCATCTTTTCTTTTCGTTACGAAGGAATAAAAGTTTTCGTTTTAGCCTCTTGAGTCTCAAAACAGATTGTGGAAAGAAAGCGGGTCTCCAAAACTACTTGATCCCCTGCTAAGCGAAGGAACGTTTAGAGTGACCCTAACTTTCCTAGGTTTTTCAACAGCATCGGAAGAATCAAAGCTTGCTCAAACAGGATGCTCCTTAAAAAATTATTTTCCCTGTCGCCCTATGATCGAAGGTGTTGTGAAGGTCAAGGGAAGATTGGTACCGAGTAATCAAAGTAAGTTGACAGACCTCTGATGCAAAATATTACACAGATATTAGCCCTAATACAAACTGATTGCCCCCATCTTCGCGCTCAAAAAATAAATTATAAGATGGGTGGTGAAAGGAAATTCAGAAATGATTGCCCCCACCTAGTCCAGGAAGACGATGAAATGAAATTCAGATATGATTTCCCTCGTCTTAGCATTTAAATGCATAAATAATTTCCGAAGTGGTGAAAGTAAATTCAGTAAAAAAGGCCAGATAACTTCACCGGGGTACTGAACAGGCTCGCTGGTAGTGAAGCAATGTCTGAGATATCTGTAAGGTTGTTATACATGAATATCACTCCACTCTGGTAGCCAATGCTTTCTAAAAACCTGATCCACATCCCAAATTCAGACGGGACTTCCCAGTTAAACAATATGTAATTTAATTCTTTTGATACAAGCCGAGAGCCACAAGATCTGTTGAGTCTCCTAGGGTCGTTTCGACTGTCTTAAAACATACCCAAAGTTAGTAGTGGGAAAGGGAAAATTGTGAACGGGACTACAACTGTGTTTGGGAAGAATATTTGATTTTGAAAAAACTTCTCGAGGTAAAAATGAAGTCTTTTCCCACCCTTCGATCCTTTTTCCTTGGGAATTTCCTGCATGATTGAGCTTTTGATTCCATTTGCCCAATATTGGCACGTGGTCTACTGTTCTTCCTACCTCACAGGGAGGCGAGATCCCTAGTTGGAGCCTATGTTTGAGCCGCCCTTGTTTTTTAACCCGTCACAATTTTATTTTTTTTGATACTTGAAATTTAAAGATGGTCTTATTTTCCCCCGAGATCTTGAAAACTCTGCAACCTTGTCATGTAAGCAGCGATGCTTTTCTACTCTCAAAACTAGTCTACTCTCGTAAGAATGTTCGCTCCTTTTTGCTTTACTTCGGGATCTCGCAAGTCGGATATTATAATCCATGATTTCACACATCCCGAGTCGCGAAATGGCGAGATCATTTTAAATTTGCACTCAAGACAGTAACCAGGGTAAAATATTTAACTCATTATTAGACATATTCGGGGTTTCGCGCCTCGGCGTTCGCCAAGTCCGAAATACTATTTTTTACAGCCCCGAGAGCTGAGAACGCGAAGTCCTTCCTGGATAACCCATGTCAAGGATCAAAGGTAAAAGCTAACCATGGTAAAAGTTGTTCTCGGCCTTTCGCCACTCGGCGTTATCTTTTTTGAAGTCTCTATCTTCTAAACCCCGACCCACGAAGGCACGATGTAATTATAACATGATTACTTAATCGCCTAATCCAAGTTTTTCTTCCCCTTAATTGAGTCTTAATTATCGTCATCTCGCGGTTTCGCGACTCGGCATACTAATCTCCCAGAAACTTGTCTTCGAGCTTTCGAGTCGTGATATGGAGAATAAAATGATTATAAGATCAATTATGCCCCAAATCGCGATTATCGTTAATTAAGTCAAAGTCGGTCCTCACGACCTCGCGAGTTGGAAACTCAAAGTGTTAAAAGGAAATCCACATTGTAACGAACGGCGAGAAGATTGATTAATGTTGGTAAGCATTTGATTAATCAAGCTAAAGCAAGATATATCCCGTGCCTCGAGGCTTGCATGATTCCCGAGGTAGCCATTTTCTCTCCATACTTCGACTGACTGTCAAACCGCCAGAAATTTATGACATTTATGGAGAAATGGGGTAAATCCACGCATATAAGATCGGATTTTACGTAATAAATTTGTTTCTAATTACGATTTGACAGGCTTATTTTCAAAAGTACCAAATTTTCAAATATATATAAGAGTTTCATTTCATTATAACGAACGCATTTTCATAAGCACACAAAGCTCATCATTTATGAGTGAATTAATTTCTGCATGTATACGCAGTTCTATCGCAGAAGGGCGCAAACGCAAGCTTCGGCTATGGCTCCACAGAAAGAAGTAAAGGCGAATGTCGAGGTCATAGGACAAGGCTCAGAAAATGTCTCTGACATTTCACCCCGGAGTGTCGACTCGGTCCCCAGCTGGTCATTTGTTTCAAACATTCTGCAATCAGAATTGGTGAATTATTCAGACTCAGACGACAATGAAAAGGATGATCTAAACACTAAATACAAGATACTTGTCCAATCCGGAATGCACAGGGTAGCAGCCAGACCATGGTTTCTCCCATATTATGACATGATCCGATGGGCATTGGATCACATAGACCTACCCACCAGGACTATTATGAACAGGCAGCGGGTCACGGTCGGGACTTTTAGGCCGGAACATATCCAAACCATGTATAATCTCTCGATGACGTATGAATACACATATGGTGCTGAATTCCTAGAGGAATTCAAAGAAAAGGAGTGCACACAATATGATAAAACCATGCCTGGTTTGATAAAGGATTGGGTTTCGCGCACTGCGAAATTCAAAGAAAATGACCAGGGCGTCTATTCAATCGCTTTGTTGGAGCCACAGTATAAGTATGTGGCCATGATGACATACCAACTATTTGGGAGAGAGGACACATCGCGTTTTTTCATTGCGTGGGTGCCTCTGATGTTTTGGGTTGCAGAAGGTTTCTCATTTAATTGGGCAAAGATACTCTCAGACAGTTTGGCCAACCGGGTCACAGAGTATCGAGAGCAGAAGGCAAGTGGGAGGTTGTCCTCATTCTTCATGTCCGCATATATTATGGACACGATATGCTCCATGAAACCATTCCCTTTGATGAGATGGGCTTGGACTCCGGCCGAAGATAGACCTGTACATGTATATCACGAAAATCTATGGGAAAATAAAGCGGAAAGTTTCATATATGAAAATTTCAACTGGGTGATGGTGCCCCTGCATATCACCATTTTTGGTCACCCACCACCTCGTATCTCGGACAACATTGCGGTAAATCTGAGTGGCATAGTAGACTAGTACGTGGAGGAAGAGTTCTCGTACTTCAGAGTGTTCGGGCCTGTTGTTCCCCCGCTTGCGCTAGCATTGTTCATCCCCGACAAGCTGGCTTGTCGCGAGGTCGCCCGAGAGACAGTAATTGGCGGGGTGAGTAAAGAACTCAAAGGATACTCAAAGAAGGTGTGGCCATATTTTCCCATTCGGCTGAATTCTTATTCTTTATTGGATTTCGGGCATGCCAAAGCCGAGGCTGCAGCCCTGGAAGACCTGAATTTGGTCTCCATCGAGTATAAGAAACATGACCCACAAAAGGTTGTGAGAAACCATTTAGCTAATTGTGGGATCAAGAGGTTTGAGCATGAGAATTCTCCTCCGTATGACATTTTCCGAGGGGCGAGGTCTTATGAAGAAGTTCTAGCCCGGATTCGATCCTTGGCTCCCGAAGACATGACCGCTGTATTAAAATTCCAGGAGCATAGATGAAGCTGCCTCCCCACTGTGTTGTGAGGTGAGAGCCTCGGTGTTTTCGAGATGAAACAGAAGGATACTGAAGGTCCCAAAGATACAACTCCTGACTCGGGAAAGTGCCAGGACAAGGAGAAGCAAACAAAGAAGCCCGAAGCAGAGGCATAGACTCTGAAACCGCCAAAGAAGCAGGACCTGGTCGACACCCCAGGAAAATCAGCGAAACAAATCGGGGAACCCATCACTTTTGTCACCCCCTTGCAGTCGACGCAAGGAAATATCGGAGAAGGATGGATATTCAATGAGGAACTGAGGCCCATAAGAGCAGAGGAACTCCATCCAAATGAGTTTTTCTTTGATAAGAAGAGAAAAGTGGTAGTAAAGAGGGAATTCTACCAGGAGGAAGAGTCGACTGCTAAAAAATACAAAGTTATGACCGACGAAAAGAATAAAAAGAATGAGCAATTCACCACTGAGATCGCAGGGATGCTAGGAGCGTATGCATCGGCTAATCATTTTTTGGTCGGACTTTTAAAGAACCAACTCAAAAGAAAAAATCATCGGTCAGGACTCTCGAGGCTAGATTAGCCTCGGCCATGGAAAATGCTAAAGGCCAGGTGAGCGCGGAGATAGAGCTGGCCCGACTGGCTGATAAAAATGAGATAGAGGTGCTTAAAACCAAGCTCGAGAAAGCACATCTAGTGGTCCAAGACGGTCGGATACAGACGGGCCAACAGAGGACTATGATTGAAGAACTGCAGGCTCGGGTAGAGATCGTCAAAATAAGGATGATCAACGTCGAAAGTTTCAAATCCCAAGCAATCAAAATTCGGAGCAGAGTCTCTTCGGCTCAGCAGACTTTTCTCGCCAAAATGGGAGCGATCCAAGAAAACTGTCTTTTGGTAAACCAGGTTTTCGAGAACCTGGCTGCCAGGGAAAGGGATGTAGGAGCGGCTCGGGTCGCCTTCCAAGAGGCGGTGATAGCCACGAATAATAGATTTTTTGCAGGTACTCACAGGATCACCGTGTTGGAACAAACCAGGGGAAACATTCTGTTAAAGGAATGGGAGCATAACATTGCCGAGGAAAAGCAACAAGCCCTGAAAATAACCCATTCCTTGGAGGAGGATTTAAATTCTATAGATCGCGAGCTACTGGGAATCGAAAATGGAGGTGACGCTGAGAATTTGATACAAATGAATTTGGAATATATATCGCTTGATCTAAAAGAAAAGGAAGAGAGAAATTCAACTGATATCTCTCAGCTTACCACGATGGACATAACCCAAATTGACAGGTGCATGATCAAACCTAGCGCTCAACTATGTGCCATCGAGATCATCGATGGATAGATGGAGGATAGGCTACAATAGTTGGCCCGGGAATGCTACTTCTTCGAAGCCAGTTGTCAAGATGAACCCTCTCAGTTAATATCCCAGCTAGTAGACAGGTGTATCGCCTGCACCGAGCTCACACATTGGCGAACACCTGGCACCAAATCGCGACAGAATGGGAGAAGTGGAGCGATTGCCCTCTCCTCTGTCGTAACCGAAAATTGTGTGACTATTGAGATTCTACCTGCTTTGTAAAAAATTGTATAAATGTATCACAGGAAGAAAGAAAAAAGGTTGGACCCTTTTTGAGTTTTTGTAAGAGAGTTTTTGCATTGAGATTTAATACAAGAGGATCCGAGATTCTCAATTCCGTCACTTCTGTATTACAAGTTTGCTTTCTTGTTCCTCATTTTTCATTTTCAATTCATATTCATAATTGATGTGCTTCGTTATACTTTAGTACGACCACTACTATAACGAATAAATTCGGGTTTTCTATAATTGTTTATTGCCTTTCCTCTGCACCAGCTATTAGCTGTGTAAGACCAATTTTCAGTTTCAGAATTCTACATGTATTTTTTGTTACATCGGTTATTTTCTTACATATTTTCTTCTCCCATTTACTTCGTGAGATTTTCCCCTGGTAGGAACATGACACCGTAAATGGCTCAATGTTTTTTATCCCATCTCGCCCCTTTATTTAAATATAATATAGTTACGGGAACGAGCCTTAGATTCACATTCATATTCTAATTCTGCAACCGTAAGTTCTCTTTTATAAGACCAAGCTGAGACAACACTCAACCTTTCTCAAAATTTCTCTTACCTATGTTGTTCCCCCATGACAGTCCCTATACCAACTCAACCTAATGTCGAACTCAGGTTATTGAACCAAACACACATCGCCTTAAACCTTTTCAACACTATCCTTAAGATAGCAACTAACCGGGCCGAACTTGAACAATCATGGGCAGCCATTGAACGAGACATAACTATTCAGGAACAGTTCGAAGCCACACAACCCCAACGAAGAAATATCCCTTAGTTTCCTTCTCCGAAGGTTGTCACCCTCCCTTCTCCATATCCTAAACACTTTTGGATGCCTTGAAACTATACTTTTGAGCCTTAAGTACAGACTCAGGAACAACAGAGTCCTCCTTGTGAGGCTCTAAGAACTCTTGTAGTTTCAGTGCCTTATCCTAGGGTTGCTCCCAACCTTTGACCTATGCAACTTACTCTGCAAGCATTCACAATTTTGTATTGTGTATAGTCCATTGGGCTATGGAGTCAACATTCAACTATTCTCTAAAACATTCTCAAGGCTTTCCTTTATTCACATAAATTGACTGTTATTTCCACAAACTGAAGGAAAAGGAAATGCTTGGGCAATGAGCTTATTTACTACAATACTATACTCTAACCAGATTTGCACCCTGATCAGGTAAAGGAAGACTTCCATAATATCCATTCAAGTAATTTCAAAACTGAAATAGTCTTGTTTCTATTGTTGATTAATAGATAATAACATAAACATATCACCAGTGATAGATAATCATTCATAAAACCATACTCACCCGGAAGTGTTGATGAGTAAATTAAATCTGAAGCTTTCGGGTGATCTAAAATGTATTAATCCAATAAGGCTACAACTGGATCCTTGAAACCAAAATTAGAAACATATTGATTCACATAAATCAACTGCTTATCCATGATCACCTCTTTGTTTGAAAACTGATAACCCTCTAGTTTTCTTGTGATCAGATTTTGATCATCAATATTAACAATTTTTTCTTCAAAATAATGATCAACAAATGATGATAATACAGGGTTTAAATCATATTGATAATGATCAACAAGAAATATGCAATTATCAATATCATCATCAGTTACTTCATGCTCACAAATGTTTGAAAATTGATCATCAACTTGACATGCATACCTATCCATTGGAAAATCTGAAGATACTGAAGAATCTGATTTCAAATCTGACTCATACTCATATTCTTGACGTTGTTCTCGATCTTCTTCATACTCATTGTCTTCTTGCTCAAAATCTGAAATGCACTGACAACTTGCTTGCTCATATGCATGCAGATTTTCAGAGCAAACTTGATCTCGGATCCTCCTGCTAGGACGAATATTCTCCTCAAATTCTTTGGCATCTTCAAATAAGCATGCTAAGGATGAATATTTTCTTTCTCTCAAGAGAAGGACAAGCTCATAATGTTGAGCCCTTACATAGTATACCATGGAAGCAGCCTCGGAATATCAGATCTTTGATGGCATGTTATGATAAATATTATAAAATATTCGGTTGAAGACAAACATAGTTTCTTCCTCTCCTCTCCTCAAATCATGAAACTCAGTCAGGTATAGGTCAAAAGACTTATTATTTCCCCAATGCTTTATAAAAATATCGGATAGATTGATCCATGAACCAATGGAATCAGCCCTCAAACTCCTAAACCATATAGCAACATCTCCAAATAATGAATTGGAGAATAACCTCATGTTAACATCATCATGCACTATCTCAAACTGATCAATCAAATTCTCAAAGGCTTCCAAATGCCTCTCAGCTATAACATGATCCCCTCCAGGGAACCAGGGAAGATACTCAAGAAAATTAAGAGGATAAGGATGAAGGTAAGGTGGCAGCCTTAAAGGTTTAAAAAGATTATCTCAGATCCTACTTTGAACAGTAGTGGGTTGAGTATGAGATGTAATCAACTGATAGCAAGGTTCAATAGTAATATCAGAAGGTGATGATACCTTTGAAGGCTTTGAAAAAGTTTCAATCTCTTCAATGTTACAAGGGTGATCAAGTTCAGGAGGGATTTGAATGCAAATCTCATCTTTATAAATAGGTTGAGGCAAGGACATGGGATCAACCTCAACAACACAAGTATGTGACAAATGTTCCTCAAGGTTACAAGAATGCTCTGATTCAGGAGGAATTGGAATGGATAACTCATTTTTAGGAACATGTTGTAATGAGGATATAGGATCAACATCAACAACATAAGGCTGCAAGATTTCATCTTCTAAGGTTGGATATATGAAGGTAGGTTGGTGATCATAGGAATAGACAAAACAAAAAATATTCCTCTCGACATGTGAAGGGAAAAGCATGAAAGAATTGATAAAGAATAGCAAAAGTTCATGTAAAAGACTAATGAAATGATACTTGGTCATCTTTTTGTCAACAGGATTGTCCCCATTGGAGTCTTTGATTGTGGAGTCACCAGGTAGATGATTACAATCAACTTTCTACATCCCTCTCTTGTCTACCATCAAGAGCTAGATATATTTCATTCCTCCCAGGGAACTCTTCAATATGCTCAAATTTGTTCCCGACAATGGCGCCATTTATGTTATCACTCCAAAAGTCACCCTAGACTATAATCAGGTGATATTGGTAACATCAAAAGATTTGTAAATGTAAATGTGTTTTTAATAAGTCAAATGGACAAGACTTCAAAATAATAATGTTCCAACTCAGAAAACAGGGCCAGCATGCACCAGCAATCAAGGTCTTTGCTGACTTCAATCAGTAATTGGGAGTGAGTATGAATAGATGTTATAGGATAAATCCGTAAGTGCGGACATGAACCGATCTCCCTAGATCCACCTGGATCTAGAACAAAACAGGACAGAATATACCGCTTTCCCTAGATCTAACTATTGAATTAAATTGGAAGTGAGAAGAAGATATGTACCT
>SNQJ01S0142742.1:24602-38460 GCA_010110895.2 Picea sitchensis
GAAGAAGGTTACAATGAGGATCTAAAGGCATTTTTACAATAAGAAAGAATTCCAGAAACTCTAGACATCCAAAAACCTAACCCTAGGAGATGAAACGCCAAAAGTCATGTGGGCCCCGTTTGGGTAAGCTAGTACATTAACTTCCAGGGGTCGTAACTTTTGCATACGATCTTCATTTTAGGCGTGTGATAGCCTGTTGGAAAGGTATCACCGAGGAGATTCATTTTGGGGGCTCAATCATGAATTTCTCTATCATTGAGGAGCTCTATACCGAAAAATCTTCATTTAGGCCCTCAAAATGGCCCCGGAAGTAAAAACTGCTAAAAATAGTAAATTGCCAAAAATGTCAAAAAACTGTTTTGAGCCAATTGGAAAAGGTGGGTGGCCACCGATATCCATATGGATCAATGCGTGTAAATAGTGATGAGATAAATAAATGAAAAAGTGACTTTGTATAATTTGGACCTTCACAATATATCTCACAATCGCATGTAATAACAAGAGCATCATACATAAATCAAAGAAGAATACATGTGGGTAGGTATATTTTTTCCACGTGGGAGAACAAAGAAAACAAATTCTTGTGTCCTAAAAGACATAACGTCCTTCCTCTCAAATAGCATTGGACCTTCCAATAGCACTCAACAATGGGGGCTGAAGCCACTGAAAGAGGAACTAGTGAAGGATGAAACAATCAATTATAATGAGGGGTAGAGGGTGCATATCCCAAAAGAGCTGGAGATATTTCCCAATATCCACACAAAATCCAATCAAGGTGAAATTGCAGCCCACAATTTCCACCTGGGTAGATGTCCTAAAATTTGGTCACTAGGTACCTCGGTCAAAGTGCGACATTTAGATTTTTGGCCTCAGAAATGGGTCATGAGCTAGATCCCGTCGAAGAGGTGGGTGCCTCAAGGGGGGGATGCAGAGAACAACCAAACCTTGGCCTTCGACCCTTCATGGGTATATCCTTGCCTTATGGTGTTAGGGACACTTGAATTGGTGGATTTTATAGTTCTCTACTTGACAACTTCTAATGTTTGAAGATGAGAGAACCAGATAACAGGGAGTTATTTGGATGCCTATCCCCAAGATCCTACCTAGACTAAAAAAATTATTTTGACACCTCCTATGGAGGAAAACTTAGTGATTTTTTAGAAAAAAAATTATATGTGGTTGTTTGTGAGATTGGGGGTGTGAACCAATCTCATTCAAATTTAAGTGGGTGTGAATAGTTTCTTCAAGAAAAGGGTGGGGCATTTCAGAATCCCTTTGGGGGAAACTTACTTCAACCTCCACAATTTGAGATGAAACTATGTGAGTGAGTAGTGAATTTGTGTGTGATAAAGTAATAAAATGTGCCAAATTTTTAATAATTTAGGTGTCACCTTGCAGCATGTGGACTTCATGTGGTCCTTACAATTCTTGATTACCTATCTTACTAGATGTCATTGGTACAACCTTGTGGAATTTTAAAGTCCCTAAAGAACTAGCATATGGACATGTGGGTCCCTACCAATCTCTTAACTCCCTAATGTGATTTAATCTAAGAAAGATTCAAAAGACTATCCTAAATTGTGGACATGTGGGCATGTATGGGCCCGTTACAATAATATTTAAACTCCCCTAGTTATGTAAACTAACAAAGTAGCTTCAAAACTATCCTATGTTTGCAGCATGTGGGCATGTATGGGCCCTTACAAATTTAAGATGTTTGAAAAAGAAACTAAGAGGAGCCCTAGGGGGGATTTTTTCCTCTCCTAAATATTTTGTCTTTATGGGAGATTAAATCTTCCCTCAATCATTTTTCTAATTCTCAAGATCACTCTATGGTGCGAGAGAAGAGAATGCTCAAAGATTGAAGTTTTATTTTCTAGTCCCGGTGCAAGTGTTTATATATGTGATATCGAATGATTCCAACTTAATTTTTACAATCAAAGCAATCCATCCATGTGGAAAAATGAAAACAAAAAGAGGATAAATATGTATTTTAACCCCCTAAGTGCCTATTTTTTTACTAACCCTTCATGTGGAGAGGGAAACTAAGTGTGGTGCATATTACAAATTACATAGAATCAATATTTAGAAGGCTAGGGGCCTTCAAAATATCACATCAAATCCTTACAATATTGAATTTTTGGATAGATGTGCAGGTCACAGAGTAGACAAAGGTGCATGTGGCACCATTGTGCAAATACACAACAACCTATTGGTGCAAGTGTGCAAAATCCATTGAGAAACACAGTGTTGTTGGCGCACGTGCTCAGAAGATGCACATGTGGGCTGAAAAACCTATGCATGTTCTGATACGTGGATGGGAAGAAACTTTCGAATGGAATTCTCTTATCTCAGCTCTGAATTTAGGTTTTTGTAGGTAGGCTTGGGCCGATTATGATACCTACAAGTTAAATAAATAAAAAAGAAGTGTTCAAACAACCCAAATGGGGAGGAAATTGATACCTATCCCTAGTGGAGTCGCCAATCTGTTGTATCATTTTTGTCGCCTGAATGAGAAAAAGAGGGACACTTGCAAGTTCAGTTAGGTTAGTTGAATAGGACATAAGTTAGTGAAAGATTTAAAAACATCAAGAACAAGAAATAAACAAAAAAATAAGCTAATAACAATTAAAGAAACTAAACTAAAGTGCATAAGGAAAGTAGAACCAAAATTAACCAAAAAATTGATCATAGTTCATGCCACCAATGGATAGATTGTATTAGTGGGAAAACACTAAAGAAAAAGGGAGACTTATGGGTCCCCTCTTCCTCCAAGGGAGGGCTCTTGAATCCCCTATGAAATATATCTTCTTACAAATAGAAAACTAAAAAGGAAATGGTGAATAAATCCAAAGCTCATTCCCTCAAGAGGTGAGGAGAATAGCTCAATGAAATGATGCTAGTATGCTCCAAGAAGGAAAGAGGTTCCTTGTAGGAGAATAGAGGAAGAATAAAAATACAAATATATTATTGGAAATATAGTGCACCCATGGCCTCTTTTTATAGAAAATCTTTGAGGCATTATCCAACAGGTCTTCAGTGTGAACAAGGTTCCCTTTAGGGCACCTTTAAGTGTTTGACCAACCCCCCACTTGGATTTATCTTGGATTTGGGGGTCAAATCGAATTGGGAGCTGACCTAGAAGTGGGTGGGACTAAAATCATACATGCGAGGTTCTGAGGTGTTCATGGATTTTTGTGTCCATAGCTGCACATCGGGCACATGTGCTATTTTCCTCTGTTTTCGACTAGCACACATGCATGCGCTTCCTTCATATTCTAAGCACATGATGATTTTATAATCATATGTATAGTTTTCCATTTGGAAATGAATTTTGTGGGCCGTGAATGAACTAATAGGTGTTTTTGGAGGGTTGGATTTCTGTAACCATTTGCAGATGAAATTTTAGTGATAACAGAGTGCACAGTAAAGAAGACTTCAAATTAATAGAGATAATGGATGGTACAACACCTTATCTAACATTTATTGGGTTGAATTGGGGGTTTGAAAATTAGGACATAATCAACTTAAAAATGAGGAAGATGACATTTGATTCAGGGGAATACAGAGTCATTGCACCATTGGACCCATCATAAGGGGAAAGGTTTGTAGAACCTACTTTATTAGAACTAGAGGAAATTAACTAGTTGTACAGAACAATCGCATGAGAAGAATATTATGTGAACCCAACTGCAGATGGGATACTTAGTTGGAGAAGCATCACCTCATGTGCATCAAACTTAGATACGGGCTTAGAAAATTGGCAGCATAGGTTACATGAAGTCTCCACAAGAAGATTCATAAGAATAGACTGCGCAATAAGATGGGTAGGTACAGAGATAAGGGAACCTCCCATATTCCATGGGGTGAATGAATTAGAAGTGTTCTTAACACGATATGAATATGAAGTGCTATAAAATTAGAGGCTCTTATCCCTGGATATATCTCTCAAGGAAACACCTGCAAGATGGTGGGGCGTGCACAAAGAAACAGTTAAGTACGGGTACTAATGTAAGCAATTACTACGCATCATTGCTTACATTAGTACCCGTACTTAATGCGTAGTAATTGCTTAAATACGATGAGAATCAACATTCAGCCATTTTGCGTACTAATGTTATTGCTTAAATACGATGCGTAGTAATACCAAAGAAATTCAACATTGGGACAGATGAGAATCCCAAAATGGCCATCATTGGACACTACTGGGATGAGAAAAGAGTGGAAAACATAACATAGTTATTTCATGAGTACAACGACCTGTTCACAACAACATTCACAGAAATGAAAGGAATAGTAGGAGATGTAGGTGAAATGATGATATCACTCATATATGAGGTAAGACCGATCAAAAAGAGACCATACAGACTAAACTCTATATATAAGAAAAAATTCAAAGCTGAAATTGATAGGATGTTGGAGGCTGAAATCATAGAACCTATAGAGGAATCTGAATGGGTAAGCCCTATGGTAGTTCAGGAGAAGAAACACTGGGGGATAAGGATATGTTTTGACTTGAGGAATTGAAGGATGCATGCCTACATGACCCATTCCCTACTCCTTTCACGGACGAGGTGTTGGAGAACGTAGGAGGACATGAAGCTTATTCATTCACCGACAGATTATCAGGATACCATTAGATCAAGATAGCCCCAGAAGATAGAGGAAATACCACTTTTTCCACAGAATGGGGATCTTACCAGTACAGAGTCATGCCATTTAGACTGAAGAATGCACCAACAATATTTTCCAGAGTATTCATAACTGCATTCAAAGAATTCATCCACCAACTTCTAGAGGTATATCTGGATGATTGGACAGTCTATAGTCTGTTGAAATACCATGTAGGGGTGTTGAGGCTGATGTTATAAATATGCATACAATGTCAGATATCGTTAAACATAAATAAGTGCATCTTTGGAATGCCCTTTGGGATACTATTGGGCCATATGGTATGAAAATAAGGATTTCTAGTATATCCTACCAATATTGTAGTAATTGATAATCTACCACCACAAAAATTAGTACGTTAGTTAAGATAAACATTGGGACACACAAGATACTACAGGAAATTTATAAAAGGGTATGCACAGATCACTGCACCAATGGAGAAAATTCTAAGAAAAGACAACACGTTTCAGTGAAATGAGGACTTTCAACGAGGATTGGACACCCTGAAAGAGAAGATGGTAACCGCACCACTACTAGTATTCCCATATTGGGAAAAGACATTCCATGTTCATGTAGATGCATCATCCATAGCACTTGGATCTATTTTGGTGCAGCCAAGAGAAGGAGAATTGGGCCATCCTATATAAGTTTCCAGCAGAAAAATGTCAGAGTCGGAGCATAATTACAATACCACAAAAAGAGAAGGATTAGCTATGGTCTATGCGCTTCAGAAGTTAATGCATTACTTATTGGGAAAACATTTTAAGATGTTTACATAATATTCATCTCTAAAATGCCTTGTCAACAAGCCAGTGTTGGGGGGGATAATTTGTAGATGGTTATTTTTGTTCCAGGAATTTGACTTCGAAGTAATAGTCAAACCAGGGAAGTTAAACGTAGGACCTGATCACCTATCAAGGATCACTAATGGAGAGGAACTTATGAATATAGAAGACAACTTCCCCAACGCCCAGTTATTTTCATTCCAAGTAGTTGATGAATACTTCATATAAATCATCCAATACTTGAGTACAGGGACTATGCCACAAAAATTCAACACTACGCAGAAGAAAAATCTGGTAGTCAGGCTTGTAGACTATTAATTGATTGTAGGACACTTATACAATATGGGTGCATACAACTTCTTGCAAAGATGTGTACTAGAACATGGAATACCTAGGATTTTAGCAGAATCCCATGAGGGAATATTAGGAGGACATTATGCAGGAAAATCTACCGAACAAAAGGTATTGCACGTAGGACTATGGTGGCATACTATTCACATGGACTCAAAGGACTACTTCCAGAGATGTGATGTATGTCAGAGGGTTGGTAAACCGAATAGATGGGACAAGATTCCCGTAAGACCACAAGTAACCTTGCAGGTATTCGAAAAACGGGCAATAGATTTTGTGGGACAAATTAACCTACCAACAAAAAGGTCAGGATCGAGATACATTATTACTGCGACAGAGTACTTAACAAGAAGGACAGAAGAAACACTAGTAAAATATTGCAGTGCAGAGACAACAACACACTTCTTGTTTGAAAAAGTGATCACTAGATTTGGATGCCCAAGGATTTTGATGAGTGACCAAGGCACTCACTTCATTAACATCACTATCAAGGCTATGATTGAGGATTTTAAAGTTTATCATCAAAATATTACACCATATCATCCTCAAGCAAATGGAATAGTGAATTCCTTTAATAATATTCTTGAGAATTCACTGACAAAGATATGCAATGTTAATAGGGAAGATTCGGACTTGAAGATACCAACATTACTGTGGGCATACAGGACCACATGCAAAAAATTGATAGGAAAAACATCATTCAGATTGGTGTATGGACAAGAAGCAGTGGTACCATTAGAATTTCTGGTACCTATTCTGCACGTAGCAGCAATTACAAACATGGCAGAGCGAGGCGTAGTACAAGAAAGGTTATGTCAATTGATGATCATGGAATAAGATAGGATTTTAGCAGGGTTTCACCAAGAAGTACAAAAATAAAGGGGTAAATATTGGCATGATAGACATATCAAGAGGAAAAACTTCAAGGAGGGAGACCTATTCTTGGTGCACGACAGTAAATCTCTTCAACACCCAGGAAAACTCAGAATGCATTGGTTAGGACCATATGAAGTAAAGACTATTACAGATGGGGGAGATGTACAGGTTAAGGACTTGGGAGGAGCAAAACTTAGAGGAATGATCAATGGGAGTTGGCTGAAGCTGTATAGGGATAGTCAACCTCCTGGAGCTTAAAAAAAAAAAAATGTGCGCAACAACAGAGGGGTTACCATGAAAAACATAAAAATATAGAAACCAACTAAAAGAGGGGTAGCGTGATAGAAATAGAACGTTAAAACGCACTCGTAAATGTTAGCGCAATGGAGAAAGGACCAATGGTCACTAAAAGGAAAAAACAACGAAAACAACGGGTACAAAAAATAGGTGCCAACTGGCCGCGGCTATCAAAATTGAATGTCAATAATGATTGATTAGATGTTGCATTAATCATGCCAACTGGTGATGTCAAGTGAATTCAATTGCAAGCATGTAGGAAGCACCAATTCATTTAAAACACAATGTGGGTAACGTCTCTAAGAAGTTTCACTTGATTCTTATATAAGGAAAGCATGTGGGGATTAGAAGGGTTATTGCAAAATTGAGAAAAGCACAGAGCAATAGAGTATATGGAGCAGAGAATGAGTTTGTAGGATTTACAGAGAGAACTAAGCTCGACAGAGACCAATTTAACTACCATGAAACCACCCAAGCTAGGATCATCAAGCCAAGCTTGCAGACGACCTCAAAGAAACCTTAGAGCACCTCAACAGCCACAGGTAAACGAACAACAACCACCACGGCCTACAAAATTCGTCAACTTGGAAGAAATATCATCACCCAATATGGAACCAAGGAGCCCCACACCAGTGGTGGAGGAAACCCAACAAACAACAACAATGGGCATGGATATCGATGTGTTGGAAGTAGGATAGAGCCAGCAGGCCCAGGATGCAAGAAATCCTTCACGGTCTAAAAACCATGAAGAATCCCCGAGGGTTAATGGGACGGTCCCAAACTTGGTAGAAGAGGCTGCACCAGAGCGGTCACACACATCAGTGCCAAAGCAACAACATGAGGGCATAGTCGAAGATGTCACCATCCAAGTAGAGGCATATAAAAAGGAGAGAATGATGGAGGATGGAACCTCGAGTCATCCACCACAACGAAAGAGCAAGCAGGTAGTAGCAATATCACCGCATACGCAAGATGCAAAAACCATATTCATACCACGCATTCCGGAAGGGGTGCATGTTGTGGCTAAACTATTAGGCCACGTGGAAAAACTACGGTACTCATATCACGATGTGAGTGACATGGATAAGTTTCCAAAGTTTGAAAAACAAGTTTACCTAGATACTATCGGTATAGGACACTTTGGCAAACCAATTAACCAACCAAAATAGTGGGCAACCAAACTGGCCAACACTGAGATTTTAAGTCTGTTGGATATCCCACACTTTGGAAGGGGTCGGGACGTAAACAATTGTGTCAAGCAACTGATGGAAGTTAACCACAGAGGATACCTATGGGTGGAAAATCCTGTCTCGATAGGCGTAGAGCTCATTGTGTATATTACAAGGCTTCCATCTTGGGGGGAGACACCCTTGCAGTTCCTCAATGACAAAATGAAGGATAAGGCATTGGCCAAGGAAATGAAGAATATGTATGGTACAGAAAGAGGGTCGTGTCGAATCATAATTAAGCACATAAGTGACGCAACAATAAGGATGACCCCAAAACTCATGGCGTGAAAGTTTCTCAGGAATTTATGCAAGGAGGAAGTCCCTTTCAAGGTCCTCACAACTTCAGCATAGTGTGCGGAGGGAACTATACTTAGTTGGGCCCCATACTTGTTGAATATATTCCTTGAAGACTGGAAGGATGCACATAACCTAGGGGAAAATTTTCACTATTCCTAGCTACTCATCCTGATCACCTTGGTCAGATGGAAGGCACCTAAGTATACATACTTTTTCAATAGATCCACTCATTTCCACACAATGCGGTACCTATCATTGGGGAGCACTTCACACCCTAAAACCAAAAGTGCAAATGCAAGCTTGTTCGTAGAGTGGGCATGGTATTACAATGGCCTATGGGAAAGCATTGCCAACACTTGGTGGGTTATGCCAGAAGTGGTCATGCAATATCAAGGCATAGCCAACTTTAAAGTGACCAGACATGCAGTATGGATCCAAGAACAAAAGGATCCCGAGAATGAATGGATACAACTGAGGTACTGCATCAAGGAAGAGGACATAGAAATGGCCATCAAGGCTTGGCAGGATGAATGGAGAGTTCCAGTTCTAAATCAAGAGATTTCCACAGATAAGGAGGCTAATACAGGGAAAAAATAGACACCTACAGGAGACAAAACGGATCCCAACAATCCAAATCCAGGATAGAAATCAGTGCAACAGAAGAAAGGGGGTGTGCCAAAGGAAAGTACACAGGCGGGGAATAAGAACAACACCTAGGCACCACAAGAACAAGAAAAGGATACTGAGACAACACAGGGGACCACATCAAGTGCTACTCAATAGGATCCAAGCCAGACCAAGAAGCTAATCATACATACTGGGGGTACGTGCAAGAAATATAAGGCACACAAATTGTCACCGGAATATACAATCACTTAGGACGACACGGACCTCATGGCCCAAATTTTCCACGATTGAACAATAGAGCATTTTGATGAAGCCAAATGCCAAAGGGACAAGATTTAGGATGAGTTGGTCGACATGAAGCAACTCCCAAAGAAGTTCAGAATAATGCAAAGGATAGGAAGATAAATAGAGTCAGTCCCCGTAGAATCACAATAAGGAGCCAAGGTTGTGCCCAGTGAGTAGGATATGATCTAGACAATGGCACAGGTGAGCTCGAATTTTCACGTTACAACCAACATGTTGTTCATGGATTCAATTGTGGGCCATACACCCTTGAAAAATCTGGCACAAATACAGTTGGTAATGGGGTGGATACCAACCAAGGCATTATATAAACTACAAGTCATCATTGCGCAGGAGGTACAATCATATGCACGCACAAGCATAACTAAATTGCAATAGATGAAGGAAAACAAAGAAGCGTTGGAGTTGGTGCTCGAGTAGGTCAAGCTTGAGACAAAAGACAAGAAATATCACATGGATAGGCTCGAGCATCGATTGGTTGTAGCCTATGAAAAAATTCCAAAGAGCACGCAAACAACAGAGCTCACGACGATGCATAAAATTGATCATATTGTGCAAACAATTGATCAATATAGGTAGGATATTGAGAACCTCTGGGAACAACTGATCCCTACTACTCCCCTAGATATGGAGGAGAAAAGGAAGTAGGAATCAATAGGACATATGGAGGAAATGGAATGACAAGTTATCGTAGCTGTCAACTTGTTCGATAAAACAACACAGCTATGGACAAAGATGGAGGATAATCAATCAATCCAGTAGTGGGACCAGGAAGAGGAGAAGATAAGCATAACCATCTAGGACCTCAAGCAAAGGTAGAAGATGATGCATATCACTAAGTGCCTCAAAGGATTAAAGGATATGAAGAAGCTTCAAGAATAACTCATAGCCACGCAGACATAGAAAAAGGATTGACAAACTCAAATGGAACCTCTCCAAGAGTGGGTAGCAAAGGTCATTGTGTAGGAAAAAGAGGCAAAGAAGAACATGGCACAAACTCAGGTAGAGTGCACAGAGATGATCAACGAGGAGATTACAACACAAGTATTGGATGCACTCATAGAAAATACCACGTAGGATAAACATAAGCAAGGGAACTCTAAGAGAAGTTCCATATTCTCGCGGGAGCTGTTGAAGAAGCACACAAATTTTAGGTGGCTTAGGACGAGCCACATGTCAGTGTTGGGTGACATTTGGATGCAGTCCTAGTCAAGAGAAAAGGCTATTTTGGGAAGAGAATCATGTAAGGAGGAAAGGATAGTTGGAAGGAAAAGAAACACATGTAAGGTAAAAAGGCAAGGCGCACATGCAAGGAATACCTAAATATGTTAGGGTTAGGGTTTTTTTTGATGTATTGTAATGGTTAATGAGAAAAGAATATAAATAAGTAGTACTTATAGGGAGAAGGGATCAGACGAGAGATATAGGAGAGTCGATCGAGGAGCATAAAGTGTAAGAGTTGTACTACTCAGTAAGATGGTCAGCTAGGGAGGTAGTGAGTGACTCAATCCCAAGGGTTAGATCACAGGCTGAGGATCTTGGTGAGATCTAGTCAGCCTCATAGGGATCGAGGAGTGATCTAAAATTTTTACTTGATCTTTAACCATTACTTGCATGTGAATTTCTTAATTGTTAACCATCTTTATGAATGCAAAATTAAAGAACATTCATCAACACATAAACATGTAAGCATACTATCTAAGAACAAGAATTGGTAATGGATTTCACCAGGCTTCTTGGCTACCTCTCCGGGCCACTTTCCAAATGGGAAGGTCGATATATTAAGTATTCAAATGCTTGCAAAGTGACTTTTGAGTTATGTCTTTCATATATAGTAACAGACTTCAACAACAACTGCAAGATGAAATTCTAAGACTTTTAAGTATAAACATGGATACCTTTTTGTGTATCTGGAAGGTTCTGTGAGAACGTTTATGTCTGAATGCATGAATGCAAAAAATTAAGCTGGATTTGGAATCCTTGCGAAAAATTGAGACTTTTGAGTATAAACTCGATATATTTATGAAACTGGACTCCGAATGCCCTTTTTGGCACTATTCCCAATCTGCCCCTGATTATACAGTTCGTACGACCTTGGGATGTGTGCCAATTCGATACCACCTTGAACTGCGTGAAAATACCACCTCGGTCTATGTGCAAATTCACTTCATTCACTGTGCATCATCACCTCGATCTGCATGCATGTCTCTGCCTACATCAAAACTCATTCTCCCTCCTCGGGATGCGTGCCCATGCTCCATTTAAATAATAAAAAATAATGGTTTTGGGGGGCATGAGCTATGGGCCACGCGCCCTCCGAAATCCCCCATATATCTGCATCTTTTTAATTTATTCGCACCATTACTTGCCAAGTCCCATGGCGGTGGCGCATTGGTAGCTTTGGTAGTTATGGAGGGGAAACTCCCGGAGTCAAACCCGCGGGGCTTCCCCTGCTTCGCGCGATTTGTTATATGTTTGTTTTACATATGGTAATATGCATGGTTTTAATACTATGGTTGCGCAAATTTGGGTTTTAATACATTTGTATATGTGACATGGTATAGTCCAAACACATATTTTGGGCACACTATGTTTTAAAATATGGTATAGTATTACATATGTTTTATATGATTTTAATACCCATTATGTTATATGGTGTGTTTGGCTATGGTTTGATATTTGGATTTAATATTGTATTTTGGGTTTCTTTTTTCATATAGTTTTGATATCCATTTAAATACCAAGGGAATGCCTCAGTGTTGGCAAGGTCAAGGGCTAGGCCTTTGACCACCCCTTTTTTTCAAACCAAATCATATTTAACCTCATTTTTTAACCATTTTTAAACCATCTTTGATGAAACCTCCATTGTTCATATCTTTGTCACCTGGAGGTCGTTTTTCCTTAAACGAACGTCACTGGAAAGTCGTTGATGAACTCTTCCACTTTGTAAGCTTTACTTTTCCATTTGAATACTTTAACTCTATCAAATTTTGAGATGATCCATTTGGATCAAACCTTCCCACTGGAAATCTTTTTGGCCACAAAAAGTATGAAATCATTCAGAAAATAAGTGAGGGTATAATTCCCTCACTCTTCCGGTCTCTATCCACCTTGGTTTGCTTGGATTCATTCCTTTTAACCCCACACAAAGAAACTCCATGTCTCCTCTTCGTGATGATCTGACCTTCTTGTCCAATATTACATCTTCCTGAAGTTCATTAAGATACTCAGGAGCAAACTCATCCACAGAAGGTACTTGAACCTGTACATATTGGTCTATAATCATAGGTGGCTCATACAATTTCAAGTTTTCCACATTAACAACTGAATACATTTGCATATAAGGAGGAAATTCTAACCGGAAAGCATTATTACCGACTTTGTCCAAAATTGTAAAGGGTCCATACCTGATAGGTTTCAACTTTCTACCTTCACCTTGAAGTCAATCTTTGCTGATATGAAGCCATACTTGATCACCAATCTGAAAATGATGATCTATGCGATGCTTGTCATGTCGTTTTTTGTATTTGGACTGACTTGATTCCAACTGTTCCTGCACTGCTTGATGAATTACCTGAATCTGCTGAATAAACCTTTGAACTTTATCTGCATCAATTTGTTCACATTCCACTGTATCTTTCCCAAAAATGAAGTCTAAAGGAGACTTTGGAAAGTACCCAAAACATGTCTCGAAAGGAGACTTTTGAGTAGAAGAGTGTATAGCTCTATTGTAGGCATGTTGTACATAATGAAATTGTTCATCCTAAAGCTTGGGATTCTTAGCACAATACCCTCGAAGAAGATGTACCATAGTCTTGTTGACCACTTCAGTTTGACCAACGGTTTGTGGATGAAATGTTGTGCTTTTCTTCAACTTTGTGTCCATAAGTTCCCATAATGATGACCAAAATTTCCCAAGAAATCGGGAATCTCGATCAGAAATAATAGAAGTAGGAAGTCCAAAATGGACCCATACATTTTGGAAGAACAAATGAGCAGTCATCTCAGCTGTGATCTTCTTTTTACAAGGCATGAGTATACACATTTTATGGAATCGATCCACAACAACATATAGATAGTCATGTCCTTTTCTAGACATTGGTAAACCTCCTACGAAATCCATTGAAGCACTTTCCCATGGACGAGAAGGAACTAGAAGTGGAGTGTACAAGCCTAAATTTTTGTTACTTGGTTTGCTTGTTTCACACATGACACAACCTTTTACATATTTGGACATTGTTTCATTCATTCGAGGCCAATAACAGAATTTTTGTAATTATGCTACGGTTTTACCTACTCCAAAATGCCCTGAAATGAGAGAAGTGTGAGCTTCTCTTATCACATGCACTCTTTCACTTTGTGGAATACAGATTTTACCAAGATGATACAACAACTTGTCATCGATATGATAATTCAATTCTT
>SNQJ01S0142742.1:38470-61035 GCA_010110895.2 Picea sitchensis
ACTACCCAACACAATACCATATATATCCAATGGAACCACATCTAGATCTACCTCATCCACAAATCCAGAAGTGATGGCAAACCTAAGTCTACACTGTTTTGTAACTTGTAATCATGCATTATCACATACCCATCCAAGTGGATGTGGCTTAGGGTGTAACTTAGTTTCCAATTGTAATTTTTTAACAATTTATTCTGAAATGATGTTTGCTTGTGATACACTATCAAAAAGAGTATCCATTTTTGTATGCTTAGAGATAACTCTAATATGAAATAACTCCTCTTTCTTTCATCAACAACAGGTCCATTTCTTGAAACAGGACAAGAAGGAATATTACCTTGGATGCTTGTAGAAATCACCTTAGTTTCATCCCCAGAGTCTGATCCCAAATCATGTTGAATTACTGTTGCAGTAGTCTTTTTGTCTTCTTTCTTCCAAAACTTTTCTGGCTTGAGTTCCGGATGAAGTTTCCAACATTTTGAAGCATCATGACCCTTCTTCTGGAAATGAGTACATGTAGGCTTATCTCCTTCTTTCTTCAAAGTAGTTGTGTGTTTACTTTTCCATTTACCTTTAAACTTTTTTTCATCAGGCTTGAAAGATTTCTTGGAAAAGTTCTCTTTGGTATTCTTCCCCTTTGTCTCTATGTGAGTTTCTTGAACACACACCTCATCAAGGTTATTCAGATTAAACATCAATATCATATGACATAAATAACTATGCAATCCTCCTATATACTTGAGAAGAGTTTCCTAGGTGTAAAGAGGTATACCAAGTATCAATGCTCTTTTTTGAAATTCTTGTGTGTATTCTTGCACACTTTGTCCCTTACCTTGCCTCAAATTCTGTCAATCCATCATAGTTTTCTGCATATACCCTAATGGATAAAATTGTTTTTTAAGTGTTGAAGTGAACTCATACCAAGAGGAAACGGTTTTGCCTTTCGTGGCAAGATCCTCTTGAGATCTTCTCTCCCACCAAATGAGAGCAGTCCCTCCAAGTCAGAGAGAAGTCGACTAAATTTTAACAACATCTTTAGTAAACTTTTGAATCCTACAATAAACTTCAATTTGACGGATCCAATTGTCCAATTTTTCAGCATTAAGTTCTCCATTATACATAGGTAAATCAAACTTAATATCAAGCTTTAAATGAGGCATATTAATATCAACTTTTGCTTTTTGATTTTCAAATGGAGAAGGAATAGAACTATCAAGAAGAGATGGAGAAGTTGGTGGAGTTTTAGGGGGATCCTCATCACCTCCTTTCTTCTTATCTTCTATATGAGATGGTCCACCTTGTTCACCTTTCTTTCGATCTTGATAGAGTTCCTCTACCATCATTTTCATTCTCATGAAAGCTTTCAGAAATTCCCCTTCAGAAGGGATAGAAGAAGCTGCTTCTTCTCCTTTTGGTTAAGACATCCTTCCTCTTCTTGATCCAATCTCTGGATCGAACTCTTCAAGTTCTCCTTCACCATGTTGAAGCTTGGATCTTGTTAACATCAACTCACAAAACAAATGGTTAACCTCTCTCTGATACCAACTTGATCTAAAATTTTTACTTGATCTTTAACCATTACTTGCATGTGAATTTCTTAATTGTTAACCATCTTTATGAATGCAAAATTAAAGAACATTCATCAACACATAAACATGTAAGCATACTATCTAAGAACAATAATTGGCAACAAAATTCGCTAGACTTCCTGGCTATCACTTCGGGTCATTTTCCAAATGGGAAGGCTGATAGATTAAGTATTCAAATGCTTACAAAGTGACTTTTGAGTTCTGTTTGTCATATACAGTAACAGACTTCAACAACAACTGCAAGATGAAATTCTGAAACATGGATACCTTTCTGTGTATCTAGAAGGTTCTGTGAGCACTTTTCTGTCTGGATGTCTGAATGCAAAAACTGAAGCTGGATCTTCAATCCTTGTGAAAAATCGAGACTTTTGAGTATAAACTCGATATATTTCTGAAAATGGACTCTTAATGCCCTTTTTGGCACTATTCCCAATCTACGTGATTGTATAGTCTGTATGGCCTTGGGATGCATGCCAATTAGGTACCACCTTGAACTACGTGCAAATTCACTTCGGTCACTATGCAACATCACCTCGATCTGCGTGGCTATTTCTGCCTACATAAAACTCATTCTCCCTCCTCGAGATGCATGACCATGCTCCATTTAAATAATAAAAAATAATGGTTTTGGGGGGGCATGAGCTATGGGCCACATGCCCTTCGAAATCCCCCATATCTCTGCATATTTTTAATTTATTAGCGCCATTACTTTCCATGTCCCATGGCGGTGGCACATTGGTATCTTTGTTAGTTATGGGGGTGGAAGTACTGGGGTCAAACCCGCGAGCTTCCCCTCCTTAGCGCGATTTTTTATATGTTTGTTTTACATATGGTAATATACATGGTTTTAATACTATGGTTGTGTGACTTTGGGTTTTAATACATTTGTATATGTGACATGGTATAGTTCAAACACATATTTTAGGCGCACTATGTTTTAAACATATGTTTTATATGATTTTAATACCCATTATGTTATATGGTGCGTTTGGCTATGGTTTGATATTTGGATTTAATATTATATTTTTGGTTTTTTTTTTCATATAGTTTTGATATCCATTTAAATACCAAGGGGGTGACTTGGTCAAGGGCTAGGCTCTTGAACATTTCTTTTTTTCAAACCAAATCATATTTAACCCCTTTTTTTAACCATTTTTAAACTATCTTTGACGAAACTTCCATTGCTCATATCTTTGTCACCTGGAGACTGTTTTTCCTGAAACAAACGTCATTGGAAAGCTGCTGACGAGATCTTCCACTTTGTAAGATTTAATTTTCCATTTGAATACTTTAACTCTATCAAATTTTGAGATGATCCACCTGGATCAAGGAGTCAATTGAAGAAAGTAAGATCGAATATTGTAAACACACGCGATGTGACATATTACTGAATCGTAATAAAATATTGAGAGATATATCTTCATGGATGTAGCCTAGGAGGGGGTGAACCATGGTAACACCTGTGTTATTTGAATGAATGTGTGTATCTTTATTGTTGTTAAATGATAAATGTTAGATGAATGAATTAACTAGTTAGATCTGTTATTCCACATGCATGAGTAGAATGGCTGCTATGATTATATGTTAAGACTAAATGAATAAAGATTACAAGATACAACGACAGATCTCCACTCATTCCCAAGTTGAAAACACCTGAGTATAGTAGCCACCCATAGAGCTATCTCGGGTGAGATTGCATAGTACACTCTATGTGTTGTGTTGTCTTCTGGTCTTCCAGAGGGGTCGATAGTTTTAGAGGGATTTTGTTGGGATCTTATCGAATATGAACCAGGTTCAATCTATGATAGTAAGGTAGGATCATAATAACCCATAAAGAATCTTAAGTAGAAAATACAAAGACCAATAAACGGGTAAAATCCAACAGCCCTCTTCCTCCTTAGGAGGGCTCTTGAGTTCCCTAATTGAGAGCTCTTCTCTCCTTACAATGGAATAAATGGTAAATGGTGAAGAAAAATAGTGCCTATTCCCTCAAGAGGTGAATAGAATGGCCTATTCCAATGGTGTTTGAAGTCTTCCATCAGAAAAGAGGATTCTCAAAGAATAATTCTTACATCATATCAATACTTTGAAGATCTTGGTTTCTTATCACACCCATGGCTCTTATTTATAGCATAAATTCAAGGAAAAATATAAATGGTTCATAGTGTGAACAAGGGGCGTTTTAGGGCACTCTCTATCCCTTGACTAGCCTCCAAGCTAAATTTCTCTCAAATATGAGTGTCAAATCACTTTGGGTGTCGGACTAGAAGTGGTCGAGGGACCAACAAGATTCATAAATGTGTTTTTCATGGAAGTGAGCGGCTTTTCTCGTACACAATCGTGCATTTTTCACATAGTGTGCACTGAAGGCTTTGTTAGCCCACACATACTACGCGTTGTGCGCATGCTTCCTTTGGTGAATTTGTGCACTTTGATTTTTGACCCAATTGTATAGTTTTTTCCTTTTGATAGAATTTAGTGTTGTAGGTGCACTATTTGTTGTTGGCGTCGATGTGTTTCTTCAACCATTTGCGTGCAATGTTGCGGACAATTTTCAATGATAACACTTAGTATTTTAGGAAATATATTATAATATTCCCTTAGAGATAAGCCCACAAGATTAACTCTTTTTCCTAGCCTCTTAGCCCCATCTCTTTCCCTACCTAGTGGAGATTACTCCCCCATTATTTTTTATCATGGTCGGTTTTTGGCACAGGGGAAGACCCAGGGTTCAACGCTTCAACAACACACCAACAAAACCCTAATGACCAACCCTTTTGGCAACATGTGTGAAGCATATCAAGTCTCACCCGAGATAGAGGAAGGGGGGGGTTGTAGGACTCATGTGTCTACAACCAAGCTAGGACACAGATACGTGATTACAACACTTAACAAATCACTTAGCCAATAATATGCATTATATTATGATTCTCATTCACATTGCAGATTAACCCTTATTACAGATCAGTGCAATAAAAATCAAGATCAAGCCTTTAAAAC
This sequence comes from Picea sitchensis, assembly GCA_010110895.2. Taxonomy (NCBI): domain Eukaryota; kingdom Viridiplantae; phylum Streptophyta; class Pinopsida; order Pinales; family Pinaceae; genus Picea; species Picea sitchensis. The sequence continues at coordinate 43,060 of SNQJ01S0142742.1, forward strand.
CTCTTAGCACATAGAATTAGCTTAGATCTAACATTCAAATACCATTAATCACTAAGAAACAACGTTAGATGTATTCATCATACATTATAACAACAACACTAAGCATAAATCACATAAACAACATCACACAAAGCACATCAAGACACAGGATATACGTGGTTCACCCCATTGTGGGGCTACGTCCACCAACTTCATATTCTTCTTCTTCTTTATTAGTCTTCAGTATTCTTACATTCATTTTCTCATGTGCATAAATCCATAGAGCCCAACTCCACAGTGGACAGGTGATCTATGCACAATGCACTAGATCCACCTTCCTCCAAAATTAGGTCAAGGCACAGAGCCAACTCCTTCATCGCATAGAGAAACTTACAACACACTTTCACTTAGCTCCACAAGCCTTAACAGACTCTTTGTACAAATCCAACTAGTCATGCACTAAGCCAATCAGTAACTACTACTTTCTACATTACATTCCTTTCTATATATACTTTTACAAAAGGGCCTAGACATGGGTAAACCCATGGGCCGACATCCCATAACTCGTTACATAAACCCTAAAACCCTTTGATGGGTCCACAAGCTCACAAAATGAGTGAGATCCTGTGATCTCTGCTCCACCTGGGCACTCCATCTTCGACCATCCTGTCGAAGTCCCAAAAATGGTCCAACACGACCAATGTTTCCTCAAAACTTGGTCAAGGGCCAACATTAATCTACACACATCAATATATTTTATTAATGATATGAGTGTTTACATATATAAAAATAGTCTCATTGGCCTTAACATCTATGCCTTCCAACCTAATCATCACATAAGCCTCCTAGCTTATAATCACTTGGATCACCAGCCTACAAAATATATTTACATTCACAATTACAACCGGGGTTGTGTCTTGGGATATTACATGTACATAGGTTATACACTATTCCTCACCTAGAAGTGCCCCCCCTCCAAGGGTTTGGCCTATGTTCCTAACTGTGGAATCAACTCACACAAACTATGGAGTGATTGTATATAGAAAAATAGAATTGATCATGTATATTATTGGAGACAAATATTACAATGTTGATAACCACTATTGCTTCCCCCCCTCATCAGGACTGAGGATGCTCTATTTTTATAGCATGAGAGGGTATATTTTACACTCAGAAATAGAAATAACAATGTTTCTATATTCCTAGGAGGTTTTTTTTTTGGTTACAAACTGGATCTTGGAGTGTCGTGATCTAAAACCAAACCCATACAAAAAATAACAATTTTCTTATCAAAACCCTGGATCATTTGGACATCGTGACTCTATTTGTGCAGTGGGAAATAATACTAATAGATTAATTGTATAACTATAGGTTCCTACGTGATTCAATTCTTCCAAGACCAATGTCGTGTCATTCATATTTTCAAGAGAAGTCCAACCTAAACAAGCCTTTTATCGAGTCGGCCAACTGCAATTATAAATTTTCTACCATGTCGGCCTTCCATGTGTCAGTTTCAAATCACTTCATACTCTTATATGCTTCAAATATGTTACATGTTTCATGTCATTGATGGGGGATACACCAAGGCCCTTCTATGATGATTCTTTTCCTTTCGAATTCAACACATTATACAGGAACAAGACCTAGAAATCATTCAGTACCATAGAGCCTGCATGCCTCAATGGTAGGTTTCTTTTCTTTCAACAGTGGGTTCACATCATTGACCCCTGATTGGAATATTCTATCGAGTGTTCAAATTCAAATCAATTATTCACATTCATTGGATTGTACTAGGGTACCTTGGGATTCATTGACATCAATGGTGATTTCCCTCGCACTTGTTAATGATTTTAATTAACGACCGGTAATCAATTGGTTTCTACCATGTTTGAATTCAACACATGTAATCACATGGCTAGATTCATACTTAGAAACAGTGGAAATGAAGACCCTGGATCTTATCACTTTGGTCCAGGTTGCGATGGAGTATTTGCAATTTTTATTGACACATAGATCAACTTTGTATGTCTTGTGGCTATGTCCGAATTTGAATTCTTTTAGAGAATATATCCACAGTGTATTCATGGTGGCTATGTTGAATCATGATGACATGAATCCATAATGTATGTTTCATTTCCATGAATCACTTGACACATATGATTAGAGTCACTTGTAGTCTGAGCATGGGAATTCCTACCTCAGAAATGGTATGATATTATGCAGATGCTTGTTTGTTTGCAGGTTCCTGATCGATGCGCTCCTTGTTTTAGACACACACATTCTACAAAGTATTTCAGTTTTCACGAGTTCCAGCTTCATACTTTAGGGGGCATTATGTTACACATTATTTTGGTCACCTCAATGATCACCTGAAAACATGTGTTCATGTTCCCTAAAAATATTAAAAGAGACTTTCTCCATGGGAAAAGTGATTTGCTTTCCTCTACCAAAAACCATATGAAGGAAGATTGTCACATCCTGCTATATGCATGGGGTGAGACGATGCATGATCATCTCATCCTACACTATACCTGGACTATGACATCGTTGCATGATACTACATTCATATGGTGTGGCGATGCATAAATCTTGGGAAAAGTCAAAATTCACGAATGTTCTAGAAGGGGATCTTCTAGAAGATGAGGTGGCCTCCGATCGGTTTGGATCTTACTCACTTCTCTGATTTGGTGGGATCATCCTAATATCATCATCCATCTCTCTTTCACACTATATAAGGAGGGATATCTCATGGAAAAGGCTAAGGTTGAATAGGCTAAGAATTGTATGGAGAGTTCTACTTCAAATTATACTTGAGATCTTTGCTTTAGTTCTTCAAGTTAGATTGTGGATCTTATTCATTCAAGGCATTAGAGAAAAGGTGTGTGTGTTGAAGCAAAGAGCCATCGAAAGAGGACCTTGCAACATCAAGGCATGGGTTGTATTCTCCACTTTCTATTTCACTTAATACAATAATGCATTTCTTCCCTATATAAGCATCGTGTTTTCTATTGTATAATTCCTTGATCATATACATAGACTTCATTAGAATATATGTATCTTTGTTTTTCCTCTTTGTTGGTTTATGGTTCTTAGACAGGCTTACTATTCTACAAACTCAAGGAAGGAACTACAAAGATGACACTAGTGAGGAAAAGCATTGTTTAAAAGGTATGTCTCTTGTAACTCATTAAACTGGTTAAATGATGATGAAGTTTAAGTTGAAGTGTGCATTATGTTCTCTTTTATTCTAGTTTCCTATGGAATATAGGGATATATGTTTATGTCCTCATTTATAGATTAATCCAATAATAGTAGGATTGAAAGTTTCATAGTTCTTGGCTTGAGTCTGCAAGTTGATCGTTTGGTCACACATGAAAATTGTGGCATTCAAGGAATAACCCTCATGTTGAGGGGTACTAGCCACGCCCACTTGTAGAGGGGTAGGATTTGTTTCAACCATGTGTTGAGGTTGAGGGGGAAAAGGATGAGTTATGACAGTGGGTTTCTAGGGGCCTCTTTGTGGAGCCAAATATCGATGGATCTCATCCTTCTTAGGATACCGATGAGTAGGGTGGTCCTCCACAAAAATCGTGTAGGGGAAACAAATCTTTTTGTTCTCTCTAATGCCCCCCCTTGATTGTTTTGGGTGGGAGTGGTCCCTTGCTGAGTGTTGGAATTTTTTCTTTTTATTCCTTTTATTTTTTCTTCCAAGTTGATGAGTATTATTTAGTCGTGTGTATTGCAATGAATTAACCTTGGAGGTATGAGTAGTCACCATTACATTTTGAGCATTAGAGACATAATTTTATGGGTGTGATGAGATAGACATGTCACCCATCTGGTCATCTAATTGGCCCATAGAGGCATGGGAGACATATCCCACCACATCATCAACATGGATTCTTGGGTTTGTATTTTTAGTATCTTTAAATTTCCTCATAGAATGCAGGATGATATCATAAAGAGTGCTATATTGAGAGTAAATCAAACCCAAGTGCTAGGAATTCATGATGGCTTTCTCCTTGATAATTTCCCCAGCCATATCCATGTCTTTGAAAATGGGTGGTAGGAGGGACTTTGTGAAGAACTTCGTTAGGAGTTTGTCCTAAATGTGGGTCTTGATCATCCTACATCTTCACCTCCACTCATGTATATGATAATAAATGTTAGTGGCAATATCATGTTTTAGATATGTCAAAATCTCCATTCCAATATCATACCATATAGGAAATTGGTAATGTGTTAGAAATTCTATATCCAAATTGTTAAAACTATTGAAGGAAGCACCTTATAAGTCAATGTACCATTTTGTGGCACTTTTGGTCAAGGATATTTGGAAAATATACAGCCTCACACTATCATTCATAAAAGAATTGGATAAACACCATAAATGATATGTCATGATGTGCATGGAGGGGTATTCTCCTGGCTTGCCATCGGATTTGGGCATATATTATGGTACCTTCATAGGCATGACCGAAAAATAATGCTTATGGGAAATAGGGTCATTTTGCAAACATGACAAATGAGGTAAGTCTAAAATTGCAAGGAAAGGAAGCAATGTATGAACAAATGAATATTGGGAGGAATATTATCTTCCTGAAGTCCCAACTGAACCTTGTGGTGCCCCTATGTTTTTGTTGTCAGAGGGTTTTGATGTTTTAGAAGAGTAAATTCCCCTAGGGATGGTGGAACTTCCAAGAGAATGATTGTTCCTTAGACTAGACGTGCCCCTGAGGGGGTTTCCCCCAAGGGTAGGTGTAGAATCTAAAGTAAAAGTGTTCCCAAAAATATTCATAGGGAAGAACCCCTAGGACTGAAGGAATGAATAAAGGGAAATCTTGCCCATTATGAAAATTTTCCCCCAAGGGATAGTCCCCTAGGGAAATGTGTGCTAATCCATGGGAATTTAAACCCTCCTAACATACTAATTCCCCCAACTTGACTAGGGACTTCCCCAAAACCACTAGGAATATTCCATCCAAAAGGTAAACCAACACCTGACAATGTCAGGCCCCTCACAGGAATGGTGAAGGTGGAAGGAATTCCACCCCCCATGCTAAAACCAAGGTTCAACCACCCCACCAGAAGAAGATCTAAATGTGGGCATCATAATGAATAGGATGGGCATAGGAAGGCTTGGTATAATGACAAATGGAAATGAAGACATGGTCGATGTCCCCTAGATTGAGGAACCTATATAAAGAGGCATAGACATTGTAGTTCCAATGGGCTTAGGGAAGGTAATGTGGACATCACTGGGATTCCCCTAGTTCTACTTGAAGCTTGGCTTGATGGCTCAACCACATTGGATGACACACTTGGTCCTGACATGGTGTGAGGATCACTAAACAAAGGAAACATTTCACTAAAACATTACCTTACCTGGATAAGTATGGGTGCTTTAAGATTAGTCAAAGGAGGGTTAAATTTTGGTGGAGGATTTTCATCAAACACTTCCACTTTAACCAAACTAGTCTCCTCAAACCAAAGATGAGACTCTACCAATTCTTGGTCACCTATTTCACACTTCTTAAGAGGTGGTTGTACCTGTGTTATTATCTCTATTCCTCATAATCGACAGGACCGATGTAGTGATTCATCCATGGTGAAAATAATATGTACAAATCAAACACAATTCAACCTAAGGTTGATCTAGACTTGGAATCAAAGAGAACACCCCTATAAAATCTAGGATAATAGAAAGTAAACCAATGTCTTGGGGGGGCTTCCAAAAACCAAACCTCTAGGGGAGATTAAGTCCCCACAATATTGAATAGAAAAGGTATGAGGAGCAGTTACAATGATCTATGTGAAATAATTGTGACTGGTGCAAGCACCCTTTATTAAGGAGGGCATCCTTCAGGGGAATTGAGACCATGAATCAACATCTTCATTAGGTAATATAGGCATGTCCCACCTATAGTCACCTCTGTTGGCTACCTATTAATGGTCACTAAGGATACCACCTCACAATCAATGATCAGGTGAACAATGACAGGTCCAACCAAACATAAAGGAAGGGTAACTATGCCCAAAACTTTGAAGGTGTTACCTCACATAGAGGCATGGCAACAATAAAACCTATGTATACATAGTAATCAAAGTGATACCACAAACACCAAAACAAGCAGAGAGGGGTAATATCCCTACATACCCCGATGCGACCTCGTTCTTGACTCCTATGTAAGAGGAACTTCCCGACACATTGGTTGTAAAAACATATTTTTCACTCTTAAATGACTTCTAGGTTTTGTTTTGGTGTCCTTGGAGAGTTAACTATCCAATCCTATTCCAAGGCCCTAAGTCTATCTAATTTTGGTTCACTAAGAAATAAAAGTGTCTAATATATTTTAGATTACACAATTCATTTTATAGTTGTTTCTTATGTCACATGGAAATGAATGAAACCTTTATGGTGTTTATGACTCTTTACCCAACCCAGCAATGCNCTATCTAATTTTGGTTCACTAAGAAATAAAAGTGTCTAATATATTTTAGATTACACAATTCATTTTATAGTTGTTTCTTATGTCACATGGAAATGAATGAAACCTTTATGGTGTTTATGACTCTTTACCCAACCCAGCAATGCAATTTGTTCACTTAAATGAATTCTATCTAGGGGAGGGAAAGAGAATTTTTCCTTTTCTTTGTAAACTTCACAATACAATCTTGAAACACCAAGCAACCATACACATAATTCAGATCCAAAATTGTTAAAAGTATTAGAATCAAACACTTCGCCAATGCACTTTTGTTCTAATTCTTCAAAATATTGTATGCATGCAATTTTGTTTATTTTTACAAATGTAATGCAAAATATTCTTAATATAATCAAGAAAAAAATATGCAACTGGAAAACCAACAAATCAACAAGCATAGGGTAGTGTGATATTGGTATATATGCCCCCTAGCACACTCCAATGTCTAAACAGGATCTCAACCCAAAACTTACTTAAAAGAATGGATCTTTTATTGAACAATAATCACAAGAGGACAAACCAAATGTAATGAATATCAAGTAATACCAGATCTTCTCAGATATGTTGAGTTCATTTCCCAACCTTAATGGTTAACTAGACAGTAAACAAACTTAACGAATCAATCCAAACAAGCCACACAAACACACTACAAAGAGAAATTGAAGGAAACATATGTGATAACATGATTCAACCAAAGGAAAGATATTAATAGTACATATCACTCACATATCTCTGAGATCAGAGATCTCAGATCCAATCACAAAGAATCTAAAAATTCTGTAGTTTTCCCTGGTTAAAGAGATCATCGTAGGACAAAATCCTTGCAATAGATGACACATTGAATGACAATAGTAGTGCAAAAAGAGAAAACTACATAAAATTTTCTGTTTTGAAAATAAATATCCATCTCATATCTATCATATCTAAGAGATCTAAACTTTGACAGAGAAATGGGGAATACAGAAACTAAGTCACAAATAGAAAACAAAGGCTAGTTGGAAAGGGATTATAAACTAGAGAAGAATTAAATATTATTCCCCAATGGAGTTGCCAGTTTTGTTATGGAGAAATCTCACCAATATGGTAAGTTAGATCTCCCTAGGATCTGCCTACTAATTCTAGAAATATAGTGGGGGTATACTTCTAATGGTTCTCCCTAGATCTAAGTGGATTTATTTCCTTTTAACCAAGAAGGGTGGTGATCATACATCTTTAATCGATAGTTGTCCTTTCTTATCTGGATGATGTATCTCCTAAGATCTAGATCTAGCTCCTATAATATGCTTCCTACACACAAGGATACAAACAACTACCAATATACTATTCTTCTAGTGTAAGGAAAATTAAATCCTCTATATCTATCCTAGTCTATTTAACGTGAGATCAGATCTATCTTATACAATTGAATTAGAAAATGTATATAGGGGGGAACCAATGATATATTATCTTAAAATGTGAATAATACACCAAAAATCATACCTTTAGTGTAGATGCATCCCCCTTGGCCCCTTTCTCCTTTCTCCTCCTTATCTTCTCAACCAAACTAGGAAATATAAATGTGGCTATTGTAGATGGAGAAACACCTCTATATTTGGACAACATAACTTTGAAAATGATTATTCCTCCTCGTGCTCAATATTTTCCTTCTTTATATATATTCTTGGAATATTATTGGGAGAGATTATAGATCCTCTAAAGACCAATGGATACTCTAATGGTTTGATTTACAAGGCTCATGTCATGAAGAAACAACTCATCCCTCGCCTATCACTTTGAAACTCCATGAATCTAGAAGGTTGCAGGGGTCGTCATTAGTTGAACTATAGATGACCAATGATGATCATCACTTGTTGTCTCATGTATGACCCGCGACTACCCTCAAAATGACACAAATCCTAAGCTAGATATGTGTCTTGGATTTCATATTCTATTGGATTCCCTTCTAGCCCTGTAGGGTGGAAATCAAGTCTATAAAAACAATATCTCTTTATTCAACAATTACTAAAACTATGAAGGTAGATTAGCCTTGTAAGTGGTCCAAGTTACTTTATTGGGTGGGTTAGAAGTGGATGGAATGGGAAGTCATGGATGTCCTATGGAGGAAATAAGTACGTTGAAGTTTTTATCATGTAATAGTGGTTACATAAATGATATTCTGAGGGAATTATTAATGGATTTCAAGGTTAACGCACATAGGCAAAGAAATGTTCATTCACTTCAATAGAAAATTTGAGTTGGGAAATATGCATGGACATAATATGGTGCTTTAGGTCTTCTTAAATGGGTCTCATGCAACAATGGCATCACTAGTGTAGCAATGGAACTTGAATTCTATAAAATTTATCTTCAAGAAAACCTTCATTTGTCTTTTACACTTTCCATTTGCAACTTTATGGAATGTCTTTATATTGAAAGTCAACAACTGGAACAATTCTACAACAAGTTCCTAGGAACTTGAACTTTGAACATGGTGGGTTCAAGGACTCATAATTATATGATAGCATACTTGATTTGTTTTCATGTCTTGGTGAAATTCCCTTTTCATGAAAATTCATCTTTGGAAATCACTCATTCATCGATTGACCTTCACGATCCTTCTTTGACCTGCAAGAAAGACTAGTATTTTCCCTACAACACATGATGAGATTAGGGAGGAAATATATATGAACACTTTCTTCCTCCAATAAACATCAATAATTATTACAAGGAATCCATATAAAGTAGATCTCAAAAATGAGTCATTGAAAAAAATCCATTGTTACCTACTAAGGAGTAGTGGTTAGCCTAGACTACCCGATAGTGTTTCAATGATAAATATTTTGTTTCATGTCTGCTTGGAATGATTACAAACCTAGATTAAATTAGATTCATAGGTTTATCTCTAGTACAAACATGTTTTGAAATTTCTTTGAAATGACCTGTCAAACATGTTGAGGAACAAGTTGCAAGGCATAGTTGTTTTTTATTTTCAACGTAGACCAATCGTCACAGTTTTTGGAACAAATTTTTTGCATGATGACAGATAGAATTGATCCCAATTGGATATGGAAGTAGATTTATGTATAATTATCCAATATAAGTAGGTTTTGAAAAAATGAAGATTTGATGGGTCAAGTATACCAATGAACATCCTAGGAAACAAAGTTTTAGGACTGCAAATTTAGAATTGACGGTTAGTATTTAGGGAATAAATTTCTCATATGATATCCAAATGGAGTGATTCAAATTTTTTTGGAAACCAAATTCATGGGAAAATATGCCATAGAAACAAATTTAAAAAATTCATTACAATGAATCTGAAAAGTCTGCAGTTTTCCCTAGTTATAGGGATCATCGTGGGAAAAAATCCTTGGAACATGTGACACGTCGCATTATAATAGTAGTGCAACAAGTGACAACTGCATAAAATTTTATTTTTTGAAATGAAATATCTGTCTTAGATCTATCATATCTGAGAGATCTAAAATTTGACAGAGAAACAGGGAATATAGAAACTAAGTGACAAATATGAAACCAAGGCTAATTAGAAAGGGATTATAAACTAGAGAAGAATCAAATATTCTTCCCCAATGGAGTTTCTATTTCTATTACAAATAAATCTCACCAATACAATAAGTTATATCTCCCTAGGATCTACCTACTAATCCTATAAAGATACTAGGGGTATACCTCTGATGGTTCTCCCTATATCTAACTGGATTTATTTCCTTTTAACCAAGAAGGGTGGTGATCATGCATTTTCAATCGAAGGTTGTCCTTTCTTATCTAGTTGATGTATCTCCTAAGATACAGTTCCAACTCCTACAATATGCTTCCTGCAAACAAGGACACAAACAACTACCAATATACTATTCTTCTAGTGTAAGGAAAATTAAATATGCTAGATCTATCCAAGTCTATTTAACGTGAGACTAGATCTATCTTATACAATTGAATTATAAAATGTATATAGGGGGAAACCAATGATGTATTATCTTAAATTGTGAATAATACACCAAACATCATACCTTTAGTGTAGATGAATCCTCCTTGGACCCTTGCTCCTTTCTCCTCCTTAGCTTCTCAACCAAACAAGGCAATCTGAATGTGGTTGTTGTATATAGAGAAACACCTATGTATTTGGACAACATAACTTTGCAAATGATTCTTCCTCCTCGTGCTCAATATTTTCCTTCTTTATATATATTCTTGGAAGATTCTTGGGAGAGCTTCTAGATATTCTAGATACCGATGGATACTCTAATGGTGTGAGTTCCAAGGCTCATGCCATGAATCAACAACTCACCCCTCGCCTATCCCTTTAAAACTCTATGAATCTAGAAGGTTGCATGGGTCATCATCATTTGAACTATAGATGACCAATGCTAATCGTTGCTTATTGTCTCATGTATAACCTGCGAATACTGTCAAAATGACCCAAATCCTAAGCTAGATATGTGTCTTGGATTTCATCTTCTGTTGGATTCCCTTCTAGCCCTGTAGGGTGGAAATCAAGGCTATAAAACAAATATCTCTTTATTCAAAAATTACTAAAACTATGAAGGTAGCTTAGCCTTGTAAGTGGTCCAAGTTACTTTATAGGGTTAGGAGTGGATGGAATGGGAAGTCATGGAGGTCCTATGGAGGAAATAAGTAGGTTGAAGTTTTGATCATGTAGTAGTGGTTACATAAATGATATTGTGAGGGAATTATTGGATTTCAAGGTTAACCCACATAGGCAAAGAAATGTCCATTCACTTCAATAGACAATTTGAGTTAGGAAATATGAACGCACATACCGTGGTGCTTTAGGTATTATTGAAGGGGTCTCATGCAAAAATGACATCACTGGTGTAGAAATGGGACTTGACTTCTATAAAATTGATCTTCAAGCAAACCTTCATTTGTCGTTTACACTTTCAATTTGCAATTTATGGAATGTATTTATATTGAAAGTCAACAAATAGAACAATTCTACAAAACATTCCTAGGAACTTGAACTTCGAGCATGGCCTGTTCAAGGACTCGTCATTATATGATAGCATACTTTATTTGTTTTCATGTCTTGGTGAAATTCCTTTTTGATGAAAATTTGTCTTTGGAGATCACTCATTCATCAATTGACCTCCACGATCCTTCTATTAGTCCCTAAAGTTTCACTTGACTGTGAGAGGGAAAGCTAGGGAATCATCAATTTATTGCAAAGTGTTTTGAAGGTTTTAATGGTTTGGTTTTTGAATAAGGTGGTTGAAAACTGGCTCAAGGTTATAACATAACATGAAAATAAAAAAAATAACATAATATATCCCATTGGCTAGTTAAAAGGTAGTCGGATAGATAGATTAGACCAACAAGAAAAAGAGAGGATGAATCTTTCAATTTGCCAACTTCACATAAATTCTTGTCTCAGAATATCATAAAGAAACAAAACCATCAACTTGAAATCAAAACTTGAAAATAATTCCCATAGAAAATTCTTTACTGTATTAATTAACAATCAAGAAACAAATGCATTGCAATATGAATAATGAACTCAATCATGAAGAAAGAAAAATAGAGTAGAAAAGAGAGTCTAACCATCCACATGCCTTTGTTATTAAGTGTCAAAATGGAACATATAGTCTTACAAGGATTCACAAAACAAGTCTTCTAGATCTTCAATTTTTCAACCTTAACAGAGTCTTTTCTCTGCCTATTTAAACTTATTCAAAATATCTCCGATCCTCTCTTCTAGTGTGCTCTTAATGACTGGATCTTATTATAATCTATCTACTAGGGAGGTTATCTCAAAAAGAGCATTTACATTCCAAAAATAGATATTTTCTCAACAGGTTGATATTGCATGATCTTCCCAACAATACATTCGATTCTACAAAATAGGGATTAGTTTGATCTAGTCATACATTTCAAGGTATTTTATTTTGACAATCCAAAACAAGTAAATCTTTCCCTGTTCCCTGGAAAACATCAAAATTATGATTGTGCTAATTTATTCATGAAGCCTTTAGGGTATGATAACAGTAGTAGCCTTGGCAGTTTTTTGTTTGAGCTCTGTGGTGAGTACAATGTTATGCCAATAAAGTTTAAAATTTATTTCTATGAGCTCTTTGAGCAATGCTCTTTGCTCTTTTTTCTTCTTCTTGAAACCCTGAATCTTTTGTTGTTGCTTGTCACTCCATTGTTCTACATGAGCCTTCTCTTTCTTTAGTTATTTCACCACGTTTTGGAGTTCTCTAATATTTTATTTTTCATTTCTGACCTTGACCTTAAATTCAAGGAACTCATCTGCAGGTGTAGTATCCTTCATATTTATGTCAGCCTCGGGCTCTCTTAATTTAATCTGGTACCTAGAAACCAATCCTGAGTTGTGATCTTCATCTGAACTAGTTGAATCCATGGCTTCGGGTATGTCTGATATGTGGTCTAAATCTACAATATGGCTTTCTTCCACCATCGCTCTCCTCCAACTTCCAATCTGCAAGATTTGGTGATGGATTTGTCTGTCACCATCATCAACAATTTTCCAATCTCCACTCCGTAGACATTGAAATTCTTTGGAAATGCCATAGATACTTGTTTGTCATAACCTTGGAAGGTAGTGAAGAATTCAAACCAGCCAGCATCTCTAAATCTATGCGCCATCTGCGGATATGCTTCAAGAAGCTTGGCACCCTCAAGTTCCAATCTGACCACTTTCTCTCTTCTCTTAGGCGCCATAATAAACACGATGCTACAACTGGCACTGATCAGATTTTGAATTTACAATCTGCAACTATTAACGTATAACAGTTCTTCTAAAAAAACACATGTGCTTATAATTCATCAAAATCAGAATGAGGAGTGACAGGTTCAAATAATGATCTTTGGTTATTGAACAATTTTAAATGAGTCCTTTGCAGGTACAGAACAATCCGATCATGTAATGGTTTGAGTCATAAAATGATTTAAGAGCTATCATGGGACACATGCAAATTATTAGTCCACAATCTGTGTAATCATAACGAAATTAGGGTGGCAAGCGCATATTAAGGCATGATTATATTTGCGGTACAGGAATAATGTTATTCCAGTAGAACTATTAATGACTAGAAGAGTTTTGAATTTTCAAAATTCAAATAGGCATATGAAGTTACACATCTTGTAAAACCATGTCTTAAATATCCAGACTTAAATAAATTATTCAAAAAGCTAAAATGCAAATCATAACAAGATGAAAACAAGGATTAAAATCAAATGAAAGAAGATAATGAAGTGCAGGTAGGAAGGGTTTAGGATTAAGGTTTTCTCACTAAATCAAAAGAAAAATTAGAGACTAACACAAGATCCTTCTGGGCATGGATTTTTGATAATGAACTCCAAGAACTGCAGACCAATGTTTTTTCCTTTATTTCTGATTCACTGGTCTCCCTGCATCTGTCATTCTTTATTCACAACATAACTGTAGAAAACAAGTCCATTGGGTATATGGAGTCTTTATTGAAAGTAAACCTACTGTACAAATTGAAAACATGATGAGTCACTATAAAAAATAGTGTTTCAAGAACCTCCCATTCACTGGGCCTCCAAAACATTTTGTGTCATCTAAATTATGAAGGAGAAAAGTTTTATTGTCCATTACCTTGGCTATTTTGAAAGGACCATACCATAGGCTATCAAACATACCATGTTTTTATTTATCCTCTCTCCTGGAATCCCACCTTAACATAAAATATCCTTCATTAAAAACATCTTTCTTAGTTCCCTTATCGAATGTGGCCTTAACTTTTCTCTTGTGAGCAACAACTTTCTGATTCATCTGTTCTCTGACCTGCTGAACCTCAATCATCTGAAAAACTCTCCTTTGGAGATCATTAGGTTCTTCTAACTCTTCTTGTAAGAACCTTAAAACTATTAGGCCCAATTGAGTTGGAAGAATAGCTTATGTCCCATATACCATATGGAAAGGAGAGGTCCCAATAGACTTCTTGTTGCTTATACGATCAACTTATAGGGAAACATTTAACTTGGAATCCCATGATTTTTTATTTTCTGCCAGTAGTTTTTTGATAATCCTTATCAGAATTTTGTTGGAGGATTCTGTTGACCTGTTCCCTTGGGGGTAGTAGGGAGTATAATGAACCAATTTGATATTATGTAGAATTCAATCATGGAATTCGATTTAAAATCCTGTGCATTATCAGTGACTAGTTTTTTAGGACAGCCAAACCTAGAAAAGATATATCCTTCAAGAAAATCCATGATTACCTTGTTTGTTGCATTCTAAGTCAGAATTTCTTAGATCCACTTTGTAAAGTAATATGTGCCTGTAAGAATCCATCTATGTTTCCCTGAAGATGAAGGCTTGATCTACCCAATGAAATCCATGCCCCACTGTTGGAATGGTCCATGAGTGATGATTGGTTTCAGAGGCAGAGACATAAGTTTATACTTTCCAACAAATTTCTGATAGGGTTCGCATGCCTTGACCTAAGAAAAAATATCTAAGAATAGAATTGGCCAGTAATAGCCTACCCTAAGAATTTTAAAGGCAGTATATTTCTAGTGTTGATGGCCTCCGCACACACCATGATGTAGATCATAAACAATTTGTTCATATTCCTTTTCATCAACACATCTCAACAAAAAACCCTAAAGGTCTTTCTAGAATAAGATCTGATATATAATGCAATACTTCACTTCTCTTAAGTTTAATGATCTGAACTTTGATTTATCTAACTTTGGAGGAGATTGAAAATTCAACAGAAAAAATACGATATATTTGTACCATGGTGAAGAAACATATTTGTTGTTTACCTGTGAATTCGTTTCTTCAATATGGAGAGAAGAATCATGTGTCTTGTCTGAAAGATGGTACAACCCAATTGCTTTGAAATTAGACTCTGTCATTAATTTGGCAAGGCCTTGAAATTTTATCAGCTGAGTAGGATTTATAGTGAGATTATACTCCAAGAATTTTGTTATCCATTTCCCTCTCTTTCCTTCACAATAAGGCTGAACCAAGATTTCTTTGATTGCACTGCTTGACAGGGATGATTTTAAGAATGGAAATTTATTTTCAAATGTAGAAACCTTGGCGAATCTTACTAATTCTTCATATGCCAACTGAAAAATGTTTGGCGATATTTTTGTAAAAATATTCAAATTTATAAGGATTTTATATTGTTTGTATAAAATTTTGGCGATTTTTAAGGTAAAATAATTTTATCCTATAAAATTTGGGCAAGTCATTTTGAGAATAGCGAATCTTATTTTGGGAAAAACCATGGAAAATTAGCCCATGAGCGAAATTTAGCCCCTAAAATCATCCCTGTTGCTTGGGACATAAGTTGTAATCTCTGATTGAAGAACATATACTCTAAAGGACTTCATTGACTTTACCAGGGCATAATCCTATTTCTCTATTATATAATACTTCAATTCAGAATCTCTAAGAGTTTTGCTAAAGAAAGAGATGGGTTGCTCATATCCTTGCTCATTTCTTTGCAGAAGAACAACATCTATTGTATTTTCTGATGCAAATGAGAAAATCATGACTGATGAGAATAGGGGCCTGGAAAAGAGCCTACTTGATTCTTTCAAAATATTCTTTAGCTTCTGGTATCCACTTAATTTTTTCATCCTTTTTCAACATGCCAGTAATGTATTTGATAATCTCTACAAAATTAGGTATAAAGCTCCTTAAAAAATTAATTTTACCAATGAAGGACTGAATAAACTTCTTGTTTCTCGGAATGTCTATCTGTTGGATAGCCTTTACTCTTTCAGGATCTATTTTAATACCTTCAGGTGAAACAATATGTCCTAAAATATTTCCTTCCTCCATAGAAAAATGTGATTTTTTAGGATTAAGTGATATACCATACCTCCTGCATTTCTCAAAAGTCTCTTTCAAGTGCTATAAATGTTCTTCATCGTATGTTGAAAATGCAGTGAAGTCATCAAGATAAATAACCACAAACCTATATTTTTCACCAATAAAAGAAATGTTCATAGCCCTTTGAAATGTGGCTCATGCATTCATCAGTCCAAAAGGCATCTTTTCATACATAAAAGTGCCCCAGGGGGTGGTAAATGTTGTTTTATTTTTGTCCTCCTCCACTACTGATATTTGGTTGTACCCTGAGTATCCATCAAGCATAGAGATCCTCTTTTCTCCTACAAATCTTTGTAAAATATGATCCATTTTTGGTAATGGATAATTGTCTTTCAAGGAGCACCTATTCAAATTCCTGAAGTACACACAGAGCCTTATCTCTCTGTTCTTCTTCCTTATAGGTACAAGGTTGTCTACCCATTATGAGTATCTCAGTGGCACTATGATTTTGTCTTCCAATAACCTTTTCAACTCCTTTTTTATTATAGGTAACAATAGAGGATTAAATTGCCTGCAGTTTTGCTTAACAGGTTTAGACCCAGGTTTCAGAGGAATTTTGTGTTGTATGATCTCTGTATCAAACACTTTCAAATATTCATAAGACCAGGAAATTATATCTGAATATTTCTTCATTAATTCAACATATGCTCTTCTCTGTTTCTGTGACAGTTTTCTAGATATTTTGACCAACCTGGGATTTGTATCAGGAACGATGTCACAGTCTACTACATCAGTTTCTTATGTCTGAATAATAGCCTTCCTAGAAACATTATTGTGATCAAACAACCTCTCTAATGGAACCAATCCTTTAGGAAGATGGTTTTTCTTCAGTTCAATGATTTTGTGCCCAACAACATTATCTTGAAGGAAACCTGCAACATGTACCTCTTCTTCACCATCTTCATCATCCTGATCTATTGAAATGTTAGAAAACTCCTCAATAGTTTTCAAGAATCTTTGAATTTCCTCATCATCTTTAAATACCTGCTAATGTTTTATATTACCTGGTATTGAGGGTTTGTGTCTGACCTCAACTTGAAATTTAAGATTAGGGAACATTGGAGTTTTAAAATTTCTAGCTGCAAGTGCCAAAGAGTCAGCCTATTGATTTAGATTTATGTGGACAAAAGTAATATTTAATGCCAAAAAGAAATTATCCACATAATCCCACACCTCATTTCTATATTATTTCAAACTTTTTTGTTTGGTTTGATATGTATTCTTGATCTGGTGAATAGTAAGTTATGAGTCTCCAAAAACGGAAAGCTTATCTATGCCCATATCTTTAACATCTTTCAACCCTAACAGTAAGGCTTCATACTCACTGATGTTATTAGTTGTGTCAAATTCAAGTTTATATGACATAGGAATAACCTCCTTGGTAGGGGAAATGAATACAATCCCATCTCCAGAACCTTCTCTTGAACATGCTCCATCAAAATACATTTTCCAAACAAAATTATCTTCACTGTCTCCAATTGTAGTTGTTGTCTTCCTAACTGATACTTCTACCATCTGATCACTCATATGAAAAATAGAGGGACCTGTAAGGACCCTTAATTATTAAGATGGTTAATTTAATAATAATCCTAAAGATTATCTAAATTGTATTTATATCAATAATAATATTTCTAATTGGATATTATTAAATAGTGTACA
>SNQJ01S0142743.1:9149-24592 GCA_010110895.2 Picea sitchensis
TGTGTGTATTCTAAATTAATTGGTGATCATTTGATTTATTTGGTCTTGTATGTGGATGACATGTTGATGATAGGAAACAACAAGGAGATTATCCAAGATGTGAAAAATCAGTTTTCCTCTAAATTCGACATGAAGGATCTTGGTGCTTCAAATTTCATTTTGGGCATGGAAATTAAAAGAGATCGAAAAAATAGGAAACTCTGGTTAAATCAGAGAAAATATGTCGAGAAAATATTGCAAAGGTTTAATATACAGGAATGTAAACTGGTTAAGGTTCCTATTCTCGTTGGTGTAAAGTTATCTGCGGATCATTGTTCCAAGACATATGAAGAAGAGGAGTACATGTCTCATGTTCCATATGCGAGTGTAGTTGGCAGTTTTATGAATGCAATGGTTTGTACTAGACTGGACATTGCACATGCAGTGGGATTTTTGAGAAGGGATATGTCAAAACCAGGGAAGGAGCATTGGACAACAGTAAAAAGGGTTTTCAAGTATTTGCTTGGCACTGCTTGCTATGGATTGTGCTACGAAGGAAGATTGGGATTGGACAGAGTGGTCTATATACATGGCTTTGTGGATGCAAACTGGGCTGGAGATTTGGATCGTAGGAGATCTACAAGCGGGTATGTGTTTAACCTGTTTGGAGGAGCAATAAGTTGAATGAACAAAAGACAGGTTGTAGTGGCACTTTCAACTACAGAATCTAAATACACGGCAGCCACTCATGCAAGGAAGCAGTATGGTTACAAAGATTGTGTTCAGGTATTGGGTTGGTACAACAAGTTGTAAGGATAGAGTGTGACAGTCAGAGTGCAACTTTTCTGGCTAAGAACCATGCTTATCATTCAAAGACAAAGCACATTGATGTTCAATATCACTTTGTGAGAGATATAATTGAAGAAAAGAAAGTATCACTCATGAAGGTGGACACTTTGAAGAATTTTCCAGACTCATCAACAAAATCTATGAGCACTGAGAAGTTCTCTTGGTGTAGAGAATCCATGGGCATTGCTACCCTGGATTTTTGACTATGTAACCCTGTAACCCCATGTATGCAAAGAAAACAACAAGTGGGAGAATGTTGGGTATGTGTTATATTATTTGCACAAGTAGTAGTGTTTGAGCATATGCGTCGAGCGCGTAGGGGGGCGGAGCCCCCCCTCACGGGGGTCTGGGGGTAGCGCCCCTAGAAAAAAAAAAAATTGTCTCGAGAAACGTGTCATGTATTTAGGTGGTTTTTCGGCACATGGTTTTTTGTCGACGGTTTTCTATTTTCGGTTAAGGAATTAAGGTTTTGGACTAATCCAGGTCATTGGGTTAGGGTTTTGGATGCCCCTGGCTCCTATATGTATATTGTATTGTAAACAATGTAACACAATGAATGAATATAATATATGTTGGTTTTCCCAGTTTGGGTTTCCAGGGGAAAAATATCTGTGTAATGTTTGTGTTTGCCATTGTATCTTTTCTGAATATCTGTTTACAGTAGACATTGTACAAGGTTATAATTTACAAGAAGGACTCGAGGGAGTCCTCAACCAGAATGGATTTGTAATATGTTATGAGTCCAGGAAATTGAAAGAGCACGAAAAGATCAACTATGCAACTCATGATTTGGAGTTGGCAGCAATAGTGCACACTCTAAACAAATGGAAACATTACCTCTTGGGAAAGAGGATTAAACTAAGGACATACCATAACAGTCTGAAGTATTTGTTTGATCAATCAACCTTCAATGCTAGGCAGAGTATATTGTTGGAATTCCTTTGCGAATATGACTTTGATATCAAGCATATCAAAGGAAAGGAAAACAAAGTGGTTGATGCACTCAACAAAAGAGTGCATGAAATACATGTTACAACCATTAGCCTATATCAAACTGACATTAAAAGCAGGATTTCGGAAGCTACAAATGCATATTTGCAGTACATGGAATTGGTAGCAAAGCTACAACAAGGTGAGATGCTACAGAAAGTGGAAGATTATAAATTGGGAACTAATGGGACACTCCTGTACAAAAATAGAATTTATGTACCTAATTCTCAGGAATTGAGAATTATGGTCTTGAAGGAAATGCATAATGTTCCTTATGCTGGGCACCCTAGATATCAGAAAATAGTGGAAGCAGTCAAGAGCTATTACTTTAGGCCAGACATGAAAAAGGAGATTGCAGAATACATCGCCAGATGTATGGAGTGTCAGAAGGTCAAGGCTGAGCATAGGCACCCAACAGGGTTTCTACAGCCATTGGCCATTCCTGAGTGGAAGTGGGAAATAGTGACAATGGATTTCATCACAGGATTTCCCAGAACTGGGAAGTAGCATGATTCCATCATGGTGGTGGTAGATAAGCTTACGAAAGCTGCCCATTTTATTCCATTGAAGACCACTCACAAGGCAACTAATGTTGTCAAAATATATATGAGGGAAGTAGCATGATTGCACGGTATCCCCAAGACAATTATGTCTGAAAGAGACCCGAAATTTAACTCCAAGTTCTGGAAGGGGTTATTCAAAGGGTTCGGAATGAATCTGAACTTCGACACTTCTTATCATCTTGAGTCTGCTGGGAAAACAGAGAGGGTGAACCAAGTAATATAAGACATGCTAAGGATGTATGTGATGGACAAACCATCTAAATGGGAAGACTACCTACACTTGGTAGAATTTGCCTACAACAATGGGTATCAAGCATAATTGAAGATGATCTCATTTGAAGCACTTTATGGAAGAAAGTGCAACACCCCAGTAAGTTGGGATAACCCAGCTGATAGAGAAATAGTTGGTCTAGAATTGCTCAAGGAAATAGAAGAGAAAATGTTGAAGATTAAGAAGAATTTGAAGACTGCCCAAGACAGGAAAAAAATTATGTTGATAAGAATAGAACCCACGACGAGTTTAAACTGGGTGATCATGTTTTCTTAAAAGTGAAATCCAACAGAAGTTCCCTGAACTTGGGAAACTGTTCCAAGTCGGCAGCCAAATATTGTGGACCATTTGAAATCCTATAAAGGATTGGATTAGTTGCATATATGCTTGCATTGCCTACATCCATGATTGTACATAATGTGTTTCATGTTTCATTGCTTAAGAAATATATACCTGATGTTAATCATGTTATTGATTGGAATGTGGTTTAGGTGGAGAAAGAAGGCGTCTTGCAAGTGCATCCAGTGCACATATTGGACCAGAAGAGAAAACATCTCCGTAATAGAGCCATAGGGCTTGTAAAGGTCCAGTGGACCTGGTACGGTCCTGAGGATGCAACATGGGAACATGAGGATGCTATGTGGGAAGAATACCCACATATTTTTGAAGATTTTGAAAATCTTGTTAATGTTGTGTAAATAAGTTGCACTGAGGACAATGAAAAAATAAGGGGAGGAGATTGTAATACCCCAAGGACGAGCCTCGGTTGTATTATGAATTGTAAACATGTTTTGTAGGCTGGTGAGATGAGAAATTATAAGATGGAAATCTTATGTTTTATTAGGCCGGAGAGCCTAAGTGTTAAAGGTCAGGAGCTTGTTTTTTTACATGTAACTATTCATATTAGTAATATAAAAACATCGTTTCATGTAAACCGACCATGAAGAAAGAGTGATGGGGGACTAAGATCTCTAGAATGGGTAAGGGAGAGAGGGATGAGAGGTTGGAAAGAGGGGCTAATCCTAAGGACTTAATTCCAAGAGAATAATAATTTATTATTATTATTACTCCAAAAATTGTGTGAAAGGATATGTTTTTATCCTAAGTCCCTGGGGAAGGACAGGTGACTTCCAAAGGGAAAGGGGTGTGCTTCACGAATGATAGGTGTCGACTTAGGCACATGCAGTCTTAAGGGGGGGATTCTTTCTATTGGGGGCACTCACTCACGGAGGTAGGGAATTCACGCACAGGGAGTTTGGCTTTCACCATATCGGCTATGCTAGTACCGTCTGCCTCATCTCTCCTCATGAGTTCACTCACACCCTAACCAAGAACACAACCAACCATTTCTGTCATTTTTTAACCTGTGACCAATTTCAACCTCTGTAAATTACCGGGTCATCCCTTGCCTTACCCGAATTAGCTATTGTGGATTGAAGAAGCAGGTTGTCAGGCATGTGAGAAACTCTCTCCAGGTGAGAGAGGTTATTGTGGATTGAAGAAGCAGGTTGTCAGGCCTGTGAGAAACTCTCTCTAGGTGAGAGAGTGTGTTGAGGAGGTGAGTACTCCTGGAAAGAGTCACGTAGCTGCTACAGAGCTTTGATAATTCTAGTCCTGCCTGTTATTGAAGCCCAAGGTAAGGGATGTGGAGCAGTCGATGGACTGTGTGATAGTGAAGGCACCTGGGGTGAGATAGGCATGTGGGGAATGAGAGTCTGTGAGTAGTGGGCATAAGTGGCTCCTAGGAGAGAATCCTTCCTCTTAATTGTGTGACTTTCCTATCGATCTTGCTTAGCCTAGGAATCCCTTTCCTGGTGGAGTTTATTCCCAGCTCGGGGGTGACCTACTGCTGAGAGTGATGAGTAGTGTGGTCTAAGGTTGGTAGGTTCATGGAAGGTCTACATGCAGTTGGTAGTTTTACTCCAGTTAAAAGATAAGTATCATTTTAGTACTTAATTATATATGTTATGCATGTCTATGATTCCTGAATGTTATCATGTATTTCGTTGCATGTTTGAATTATTGTTAATTCGATTTGAGTATGTATGGTAGCAACAACTCTGGGTTATGTGATTAAATTAGTTAAATATGTGTGTATATGGATGTGTATGTTAGAGCTAGTTGTAGAAGATAAGGTATTCCACAGTAGCATCGCCCGATAGTCTTGTTATTGGTCGGGGATGTTACAATTTGGTATCAAAGCTAAGTGAAGTGTCTGAGTAGTGGCATTTCCTAGCCCGTTGTAGGATGGGGACGTTACAAATTGGTATCAGAGCTAAGTGAAGTGTTCGAGTAGTGGCGTTGCCCGACCTATTGAAGGTTGGGGATGTTGCATTCTTCCTCAATTCAAAACGTATGTGAGCAAATGCTATGCATCCAAATGTCCTTAGATGAACAAAATTTAACTTTGTCCCATTCCATGCTTCTTGAGGGACCTTCATCTTGAGATTGGTGGATGGAGATGTATTCATGAGATAAACTGAGCATGCTAGTGCTTCAACCCAAAATATATTTGACAGACATTTCTCTCTAAGAAGGCTTCTTGTCGTGTTCATTATTGTCTGATTTTTCCTTTCAACCACTCCATTTTGTTGTGGAGTATACCTRGTTATAGTTTGCATGACGATGCCTTCTGATTTGCAGAAATTTGCAAATTMTTTGGAGCTRTATTCTCCTCCTCCAACTAACCYGAGGGTCTTYACATATTTCCCACTCTATTTTTTGGCTTCAACCTTGAATTYTTTGAAGTTTGAAAAAGTTTCAGACTTGTGTCTGAGAAAATATATCCATATTTTCCTGCTAAAGTCATCAATAAATGTTAGGAAATAAAATCTACCACCTATTGACTTTGTTTGCATTGGTCCACATAGATCGGTGTGAACCAACTCTAAGTGTTGTTTGKCTTGAGTGGAGGACTGTGGAAAACTTGTTCTCTTATGTTTTCCAAGAATACAAGACTCACATGGGGGATTTTKCTCCTTGAAGATAGGTAGACCTTTGACCATGGAGTGCTTCTGTAGAAGGCTTAGACTCTGAAAGGGTAGATGTCCAAATCTTGCATGCCAAACCATAGTTTCATTGGGGGTGGATGCACTTTGTGCATATGATTGGATCAGATTTGCAGTCCTAAGGGTCAGGAGAAACATTCTATTCCTAGGCATGTGGATTTCATAAATCAATTGTCTACTAGGGGTTTCTTCATATATCTTACATGATTATCCTTAAAAAATTACCTTATAGCCATGTTCAATTAGTTGTCCTACGCTTAATAGATTATGTTTCAGATCTGGAACATAATGGACATTGTTTATGTCTTTCTTTACATTTTGTTTAGTGAGAATAGGTACAGTTCCTTTTCCTTCAACTTTGACTAAAGAATAATTTCCAAGTATAATAACATATGAAATAGAAGAGTCAATGGATGGAAGTAAATCTCTGTTACATATCATGTGATTGATGCATCCCTTGTCCAGCAACCAAAGATATTTGTGTTATTCTTCAGTTTTGTGGCATGAGAGAAACATACCATCTGATGTTTCTCCTTCATGATTTGAGATATGTGCTTTGCCTGAGAGCTGATCTGGTTGCTTCTTCCGAAATTCAGATCCATAGTGCCCATACTTTTTGCAGTAGTAGCATTGTATGATTTCTTTGTCATTTGATCTTCTCCCTCTACCCCTTTGAGGCTAGAAATTTTGATTCTGGTTCTGTTTTCTAAGACCTTGGAAATTATGATTATGATTCTGTTGTCTTTGACCTTCACTTGAGTGATTGTTACTTGGACTTATCCCTCTTCCTTAGTGACCTTTGCCTCTGCCTCTGCTTCTCCCTCTACTGAAAGAGAATTGAGTATTGAAGGTGTTGGCTATTGACTCATCTTCGAGTTGTAGTCTCACCTCATGAGTCAATAGAGAGCCCATTAAATCATCTATTGAAAAGTTTGACAGACCCTTGGATTCCATGATAGTTGTAACAACCATTTCGAATTTATTTGGTAGACTTCTGAGAACTTTCTCAACGATTATTTGATTAGGGATGGCTTCACCATTCAATCTGATCTAGTTTACAATTCCCGTGACTCTGGTCATAAACTGGTCAACGTTTTCTTACTCTGCCATTTTTAAAGTCTCAAAATGCATCCTCAAGGTCTACATCTTGATTTTTTTGACCCTGTCATTTCCTTGGTAAGTTGATTTAAGGATGTCCTAGGCCTGTTTTGAAGTAACAACACCTGTGATTTTTGAGAAAATCGAGTCATCCACTGAGTTTTGAATTTAGAATTTTTCCTTATTCTCTTTGTTCCTATATGTTTCTTGAGAAGTTCTCTATTGATTTCTCATGGCAGCAAGGTCTGTTGGATCTGGTTCCATGTAGCCAAGGTCCACTGGATCCCATCACTCTTGTGTTTGTAAGAAGGATCTCATTCTAAGAGAGAAAAAATCATAGTTCTTTCCAAGAAGAAACGATCCTTGTGTTGGTCTTAAATTGCTAGAGGTGGCCATCTTGAAAAAAAAAATGAACATAAAAATTTGTTAGAGATTTTCGTGCTTACCTGTTTTTTTCACGTAAAACCAAGTCTACAAAATCCTCTTTGTAACTTCGCGCTGAAAAACACAGGGTAGGCCACTTCTTTGGCTTCGATCGGTCTAGATCTACTCTGGCTCTTCAGAGATTCGAGAGATAACCCTTGCACGAGGTTCGTTCTGTCTTCTCTACATGTGACCGAGAGTTCCGAGCTCGACTTAACCTTTGGGCGCTTATCTTGAAGATCAACGACCACGAGTGATTGTAGAAAATCAACTCACTCACTCTTTAATTTCCTTCCCGATCCCCGCAATGTGAAGGTTCTCATCTGTAGTGGGATCAATATCCACTGCTAATCTGTTGACCTAGCAAAATCAACGATCCTGAGGGATTGAAGAGTCACAACTTGCTCACGCTTTAATTTCCTTCCCGATCTCCACAATGTGAAGATGCTTGTTCATAGTGGGATCGATATCCACCGTTGATCTATTGATCTAGCAAGATCAACTATCCTGAGGGATTGCGGAGTCACAACTTTCTTAGGTTTTAATTTCCTTCCCGTTCTCCGCAATGCGAAGATGCATGTTTGTAGTGGGATAAATATCCATCGTTGATCTGTTGATCTAGCAAGATCAACGATCCTAAGGGATTGTGGAGTCACAACTTTCTCACGCTTTAATTTCCTTCCCAGTCTCCGCAATGCGAAGATGCTTGTTCGTCGTGGGATCAATATCCACCATTGATCTATTGATCTAGCAAGATCAACGATCCTTAGGGATTGTGAAGTCACAACTTGCTCACGCTTTAATTTCCTTCCCGATCTCCGCAATGCGAAGATGCTTGTTCGTAGTGGGATCGATATCCACCATTGATCTGTTGATCTAGCAAGATCAACAATCCTGAGGGATTGCGGAGTCACAACTTGCTCACGCTTTAATTTCCTTACCGGTCTCCGCAATGGCTCCCCACCGTCAATCTCTCTTCAATGAGATATAAAGGTCATGACTTAATCTTTGCTTAATTTGATAGCTTATCTTGCTCTCGCCCAAATCTAACGGCTGAAAAAAATTCCACCTCTTCTGCGTGCTCCTCGTCTTTTCTGAGCTTAATTAATGGCTCAGATATGTTCCCGCGGCCAATCTTACGGCTATTGTAGCTTCTCCTTTGTTTCTTCTTGCAACTTCCTTAAAAGGAGGGGATTCCATGAATCTTTAAACGCTTCGTCCTTTTGCAGCTCTGCTTTCTCAAGCTTTGCAGTCTCCAACGATATTTTGAGTGGACTGATCTCCAAGCTCTGTGAAGAGTCTTACCTCTCACACTCTCATCTGCGAGACAACGTATACTTTGCGCTCTTCCTCTTGTGATCGTGCTGCTCTCGAGGCTCTGTGAAGAGGCTTACATCCTATGCTATGATACCATGACAAAATGAGAAGCAGAGAGGATATTACAGAGAAGATGAAATTGGAAACAAGAATGAGTAGAGCGCATTTCTTTAAGGGAAAAGAGCAAACAATTGTACAGCTGGCCAGAACAGCTAACAGTGTACAATCACATACTTACTGTTGAAGTTACAAATATAACTAACAACTATCTGTTATAAAAGAACTTTAATGGTTTGTAAGATTTCCGGTCAAAACAAATGTTAAATCACGTAACGTGAAACAGTGATTTATGGGAGGCCAATATATGAAGCCACAGCCTAAGAAATATTGAAGAGCAGATGGACATAGAACGTAAACCTTAAATACCAGACATATTTGCTAAATGTCCGAGAAACTTTAATATTTTGCAAGGATATTAGGTGAAAAACACTTTTACATTAAAACGATTTTAAAACAATTTTAGGTGAAGAACACTTTACTTTAAAATAAAACAAGTTATAATCGTAATTGATGGGAGGCCCATATACTTACAAAATATAAGAAGCCACGGTGAGATGGACTTAGAAGGTAAACCTTATACACCAGACAGACTTGCTAAACGTGAATGAAACTTTAATAT
The DNA here is from genome assembly GCA_010110895.2 of Picea sitchensis. NCBI lineage: Eukaryota > Viridiplantae > Streptophyta > Pinopsida > Pinales > Pinaceae > Picea > Picea sitchensis. The sequence goes on from SNQJ01S0142743.1 coordinate 18,327, forward strand.
TTTGCAAGATTTTACTTGAAACATTAAAATAAAACAAGTTTTCGTGATTGATGGGAGCCCCATATACTTACAACATAGAAAAAGCCACAGTCTGACACATTGCAGAAGAGATACAGATTTCGTAAATGTCGGTGGAACTTTAATGTCTTTCAAGATTTTACGTAAAAAAAGAACTTAGCATTAAAAGAACTCTTTACATTAAAATAAAATAAAACAACTTATCGTGATTGTTGGGAGACCGATATATAGATGGACCTTGACGGTAAAAAACACCTGACAGATTTGCTAAAAGTCATTGGAATTTAATATTTTAGGTAAAATAATACTTTACATTAAAATAAATCATTATTTATTAGATATTTTAATTTTCATGTTATTGTTGGTTGAATTGTCATTTTTTGAATTTCCGTTTTGAATACATATATATTTAGTGTTAGAATTAATGCTTAATTATTTGTGTATGCTTAGATAAATGGATTTTGCAATATTTTATGTAAAATAACACTTTATATTAAAATAAAACAGAGTAATTTTAAATCTATGTACTAAACTTTATTTATTAAATATTTTATTTTTCATGTTATTCTAACTGTTGGTTAAATTGTTATCTTCTTTTGTTTCAAAAGCACAGATAGATTTAGCCACTTAAAAATTTTGAAAATTTTCAAATCTACTTAGACTATACAATCTCAACAACTAATATTTATCATTCTTTGGAATTTCTGACCATTTCTAAATAAAACTAATAAAAACAAATAAGACCAAACCTAGATATCTTACCACATAGAAAAGGCCACATACTGACATTAGAAAAAGCCACATTAGAAAAGACATATTGTAGAGGAGACAATATTGTAGAGGAGATGATCACAACTATGCTTACACTACAAACAGACTTGCAAGATTCCAAGCCAAAACCAAAAACCATGTGACATCAAGACAACCGTAAAAGGACAACCGTAAAAGGAGGACCACGATGACAATGATTGATTTATTGAGGACCCACAGCATAGACGAAGCCACAACTAATAAAAACAAATCAGACCAAACCTATATATCTTACCACATAGAAAAGGCCACATACTGACATTAGAAAAAGCCACATCCTGTCGTATATTATAGAGGAGACAATATTGTAGAGGAGATGATCACAACTATGCTTACACTACAAACAGACTTGCAAGATTCCAAGCCAAAACCAAAAACCATGTGACATCAAGACAACCGTAAAAGGAGGACCATGATGACAATGATTGATTTATTGAGGACCAACAGCATAGACGAAGCCACAACCAGAAACATATTGAAGAGGAGATGAACTCATAATACATGAACCTTGAACACTAGAGAAACTTCTCATAAATATTAGTGAAACTTTGAGAAACTTCTCATAAATATTAGTGAAACTTTTCATATTTTAAATCTATGTACTAAACTTTGAGTAATCTTAAATCTATGTACTAAACTTTATTTATTAAATATCATAAATATTAGTGAAACTTTTCATATTTTAAATCTATGTACTAAACTTTGAGTAATCTTAAATCTATGTACTAAACTTTATTTATTAAATATTTTATTTTTTATGTTATTCTAACTGTTGGTTAAATTGTTATTTTCTTTTGTTTCAAATGCACACATAGATTTAGTCACTTAAAAATTTTGAAAAATCTCAAATCTACTTAGACTATATAATCTCAACAACTAATATTTATTATTCTTTGGAATTTTTTACCATTTTTAAATAAAACTAATAAAAACAAATAAAACCAAACCTATATATCTTACCACATAGAAAAGACCACACACTGACATTAGAAAAAGCCACATCCTGACGCATATTGTAGAGGAGACAATATTGTAGAGGAGATGATCACAACTATGCTTACACTACAAACAGATTTGCAAGATTCCAAGCCAAAACCAAAAACCATGTGACATCAAGACAACTGTAAAGGGAGGACCACGATGACAATGATTGATTTATTGAGGACCCACAGCATAGACGAAGCCACAGCCAGAAACATATTGAAGAGGAGATGAGCTCAGAAAAAAAATTGTATACATATGGGTTTAATTTAATCATGCAAACCTAAATATAGTGAAATTCAACTTACATTCTAACAACGCATTTCATTGAGAAAGATCGAGGTGTGATTAAACTACCATGAAGTTGCACAAATCCTTCAAATTTTCCATTTTCCATTTGCATTGCGATAAGTAGAGGCTATGCATATAGGAACTTAGGACAATACAATGAATTACCTGGATATGCTGTTGGGAACACCATGATCAGTGAGGCCACCAAACTCGGATAGATCAATAGTGTTAGGGTACAATCAAACTCGGATAGATCAATAGTGTTAGGGTACAATAATGTGTAAGGTACTTCATGAGGCCCTTGTCTGTTCTTCAGATTGGGATTATTATTTCTTGCAATAACATTCTTCTGCACTTGCACTAACCTCGATGAAAATCGGTTGAACGCTTCAACAATTCCATTGCCATTGGCCCACTCTGGTGTGGAACCATCTAATTGTCCCAAGTATACTTCATTGTGACCATGTTGTGTCAACGTCTTCAAAAACGCCTGCACGGGTTGAGGGGTTTCGGTCGGAGCAGGCACAGTTTTAAGGACATATGCCTCTATATCATTCAGCATTTCAGACTATTGTTCGGAACCTTTCTCTGGAATAAGGCGTCTGCTCATGGTTGGAAGATTGGAACCTTGCGAAGAATCGACGGCTGCGTGGTAACCCGATGCAAGCCAGATGATAGTGGTGACTGCCTCAACAAATTCCTTCTTTGTCGTCATTTTGAACCATCTGCTCGGATCATTCTTGAGATCTCCATGCCCAATGTTAACGATCTCATTCCACCAAGCTTGCAATTCTTGGTCTCTTTCGATCGAGGCATCGTTCTTATAATACAGAGACAAGAAGTCCGAAACCCATTCTTTCACAGCAAACCATATTTCCAGGCCATCTACAGCATACGGGTAGTCTTCGATCACAAGCCTCAGCCCCTGGGGCGCTGTTGCGTCTGGTACAGCCATTCCCCTTCACAACATAACGTTCATATGTAAATAGCACATCATCAAATCGTCTGAAAAAATCGTGCAACTCACGTTTTACTCCTTGAAGACATGGAAACTAACCTTTTAAGAAGATCGGCAGGTAATCCTTGCTCGTTAAATCTCCATTCTTTATACATCTTAGATGTAATCTCGGTGAAATATTTTCCTGGAGTATAGCCTCTTTCGATAATTCCTCTCGCGCTTATTAAGTTCTGACGGGTAGTTTGATTGATGTGCATTGTATTAAAATAATGAGGTATCAATAATTTGTACAGCGGATGCATTTGACTCAGTTGTCTGTGAGTCGCTATAATGAAAGGCTCCATAGTTGCATGAGTTCTCAGCCTGCAATCAATAAAAAATACAAAAAGAAATACTCAATGTAATAGTTCCATACAATTAGATGTCCGCCGTTTATAACAATATAATCCAGCAGGGTTTACCAATGACTGATCATTTGATGGTAACAGGAATCGTTAACAATGACATGAGCTTTTGCCAATCGCCATAACGCTTCTTGTTCTGTTCCATCCTCCGCAGAAGTGTAAACGTTTCTAACAGCTTTGAGATCAGCAGTGGGAGGCAAACATAATTCAATGGCGACGGGCTTGAGCACTCCGTCGTCGGAGAGGAAGAAAAGTGTGCGACTGGCATATGTTTTAATATCGTCTGATTGCTGGTTGATCCGTTCGGCATAGAGCATATATACATCATAGTAGTCCAGAATAAAGAGTCTCTTTGAGGCAATGGCCTGTATCAATTTGACTGATTTTAAAAACATATAGACTAATCACCAAAACCGAAGAACAGAGAATAAGTATAAGAAAATGCCATAGAAACCTGCGCCACAGAAAGGCCCTCGAGAGACTTTTCTATGTGTTCGTTGGTGATTGAGCTCTTCTGCGGGCCGTAGACATTTGGGTCCAAGCTACTGTGTGGTGGAAATGTCTGTCACACGCAAAATCCAATTACTGGGGCGTTTAGCAAAAGATCATGAAAATTCCCAATCTGAGCGGGACGGCATTAACCCTTTCAAGCCCACAATGTGAGCGGGGTTTTCAATTATCTCAATTCATAACTGACCTAGAATGAAGGGATCGAGTCCAAGCGAGGGGACATTCTTGTGCAAGTCAACCAAAGAGATTCTATAATGTTCGTTTCAGTCATTCATTTGATTGCATTAAAAAACTCAAGAGTTCTAAGGGATTGCTTTACTTACTTGTAAGCACTGAAGCACCATTGGATTCACGCCGGCGAGCACCTGCCGTGCAAATTCTTTGTCGGTATTCCACGCGAGCTCATTAGCTATGGTATAAAATATTCATGTCAACCATTTAGTTTTTCTGAAATACCCAAGTTGGATTGCTAGTGATATAGAGTTAATTTGAGAGAAACATATATACAATCTTACCTGCCAAGACTTGCGGGCGCACAATCTGATCTTGATTTTTGTGCTGAAGAAGGCTCCTATGGGAATTATTTGGACCTTGAAATCCCGAAGAGTAGAGTTGTTCGATTTGTTTGATTGTAGGCGCAATCAGGTTCGAAAAACCCATCATCGTTTGGACTACAAAATCCGTATCAGGAATCGTTTCGTCCCGGGGAATGAAGATCACGTTTGGAAAATTAACTCGGCTTTCAAATTTGGGATCTGCATAAAATTTTGTGCCATGTTATTCTATTATCCAGCGACGAAGTCGAAGAAAGATTTTTCAGATTGGGATAAAGCGATGTTTGCGACATTGATGAAAATATTTAAAACAATCTGTTTATTAATCCAAATGATAAGCAACAGTGGAAAAAAGGAAGGATAAATGTTATACCTGTTTGGGTTGGTGAGCGACCCGTCCTACATCTTCTTGGATATGGGAAGTCCTTGGATCCACCCAACACTTTCCTCACCAGCTCTGGATCGCTGTCAGGGTCCCCAAGATCGTTGTAAACATCATAATCATATATCCGGTCTGAGATTTTCCTCTCTCCCCATCCATCTCCTCGCAGTTCCACCATATCTTGCTCCCTCAGTTTTTTCAGGCCTATTGGCGTTGCCTCAGGTAGATAGCTCTGATCATATGACGCACTCAACATTAATCTTCCTTCAACGACTTACTTTAGATTGGAATTGATGATCTCAAGGTATAAATGGATTAACTGGAACAGAACTGCATAATACACGATACCTTATTAGAGAAAAAAATGCGATCACTTTTGTTGGTATGATAGGGTGATATCCAGGAGCTGCAATTAAAACGGAGTTTCTCTTGCCCAGGGATATCAAGAGTTAGAGATTTCAGAAAGAACTCTCGCGAGTGCATATTCTTTATCAGGAATGCTCCTGGAACTCCCAGACTAGAGTTCCACTTGAAGGTTATTTCGTAGTGTCTGTCGCTACCAACGGGCTTACCTAAGGGGTTCCACTTTAAATAAGATGCTTCCGAGGACTTTCTTCCCACTCCTGTGTCTGCCATAATAAATTAATTTTAATTGTACGAAGATAATATGAAAAACACAAAACGCTAAGCAAATATGATTTACCTGCCATGGAAACTGCTAAGCAAATATGATTTACCTGGATCAACCTCATGGGCGCTAACCATCTGGAGATACACTCTGTTTCCGATCAATTCAAATGCCTCATCAGCCATAACGTTGAAAAGAGAGCCCTTCTGCATGAATTGTTTGCTGGACACCCTCTTTGGTAAAGTCATCTTTTATATTGAAGGCAAAGCTTCTGAAATGTCCTTTCCTCTGCTTCGAAAGCATGTGCTTGAAATTGTCTGAGAATTGTGCATGGCTTCTCCATGAAAGGCTACTGGGGCAAGCATGGAAATGACAAAAGCCAACTTGGTTTATTCTGTAATCCCCTCGAAAGTTAGGAGTCCACTTGAGAATGTTCAACGGAATCATTGCATCCATTCTCTTCTCTAGACTTTATCGGACGCCACTTCTTTTCTTTCACCCGTAGATGTAGCGGCCCAGAGAATTTGTTAACGCCGTGGGTTCTTGCAATGGGCATTGCTGCCCTATTTGTAGATCGTGTTCAGGCAGTGTAGCAGAATTAACCGATCGTTTTCTAAGGATTACCACTGTTTTCTTGCCTGGTTCATCTTCAATCCGCCTAAGGATTACCACGTTTTTCTTACCTAGTTCATCTTCAATCCGCCTCATTGTGGACTTGTGGGTGGCAAAT
>SNQJ01S0142744.1:50792-69189 GCA_010110895.2 Picea sitchensis
CTCTTTCCTTTCTCTACCTCCCTCTGTCTCTCTCTACCCCCTCCCCCTCCCACCCCTAAACCCCATATAGGGCGGGGGAGTATGTTGAGGCATCATTGTATCACACCATCCTCCCCACTATTCCATCTATTCTCGTGTGAAACTTTATCCATATTTATACTATTAACTCTCTTATATTGGAGGATCTGGTTTTCATGGGATGGATCGAATCCCTACCACCTGAAATATATATATGAGATTCATTCCATTCATGAATTTTCCCATAAATTCCCTAATTTAACTAAGTTCCCTATACCCATACCTATTTTTGAGGGTCCCACAACCCCTACACCTCCATCTTATTTCTCTAACCACTATCCTATGCCTCAAAAAACTTTAATTGCTAAGCCCTTAGGTCCTATTTGTCCCCAAGCCACTCTACACTTTTATTCATAAAATTATAGGGGACATACAATAAATGGTATATGTGTTTCATTAAGAGCATGCATGCACTCTTGTGAGAATAAATAAATAAGACCAGGCATTGTGCCTACCTCATATCCTTGTCTATCAGGAATACATGTGCACTCTTGGAATGTGTTCACACTCCTAGAATGTGTGTTTTCTCTTGTTGGACAGTGATATGAGGTAGGCACAATGCTCATCCTCTTTCTCTCCAAAAAACACAACACCATCCCAATATATGCATGCATAAAAGGCAACAACATATATGTTTTTTTGTTTTTTAGTGTCATTGGAAAAAAAACTTTTGTCTTGTTTTGTAATTGGTAGACAAATTTGTGTAGTTGGAAGACAATTATCAATGGAAATATTTTTTTTATCTTGTTGTATAATTGGAAGGCAAGTTTTGGAAGGCACCTTTGGTCTTTTGGTGTACTTGGAAGGAATTCCTTGTCTTGTTGTATAATTCAAATGAATTTCTTGTTTTTTTGCATCATTGGAAACAAACTTTTGGAAGGCATTCTTGGCGTTTTGTGTACTTGGAAGGAATTTCTTGTCTTGTTGTATAATTGGAAGGCATTCATTATATTCTTGTATAATTGGAAGGCACCTTTGGTCTTGTGGTGTACATGAAAGACATTTATTGTCTTTTTGTATTATTGGAAGGAATGTTTTGGAAGGCACCTTTGGTATTTTGGTCTACATGGAAGGAATTTCTTGTCTTATTGTATAATTGGAATACATTTCTTGTCTTGTTGCATAATTCGAAGGCAAGTTTTGGAAGGAACTCCTGGTATTTTGGTGTACTTGAAAGGAATTTCCTATCTTGTTCTATAATTGGAAGGATTTTCTTGTTTTGTTGTATAGGATTTTCTTGTTTTGTTGTATAGGATTTTCTTGTTTTGTTGTATAATTGGAAGGCACTTTTGGTCTTGTGGTGTACTTGAAAGGCATTTCTTATCTTGTTGTATAATTGAAAGGCATGTTTTGGAAGGAAATTTTGGTCTTGTGTGTACTTGGAAGACATTTCTTGTCTTTTTGTATGATTCGAAAACATTTATTTTCTTGTTATATAATTAGAAGGGAACTTTTGGAAGGAACTTTTTTTTATTTTGGTGTACTTGGAAGGAAATTGTTTTATTTAAACATGGGGAACCTATGGAATCGAGGTAGAAAGTATTTGAGGAAAGCAAATCCCATTGAAAAGGTAATTGAAGAAAGAGAAAAGGAAAGGTTAAGTATGATAAAACATAGGATTTCTCTAGAGGGAAATACAAATTCTAGCACAATAGATGTGCTTGTTGTTGTTTCTCCTCCATTAGCACAAGAAAAACACATGATTTCAGTAGAGGCCAATCTAGTTCCGACTTCTAGTGAACCTCCAATGACTATTTAATTAAGAAAAGTTGTTGTGGATGACCAAATGATGATGTATTTTCTTGGACATGATTATACAATGGATGAAATTAGAGAGGAAACGGACGCATAGCATTCTAGTGAAAAAGTTCCTATGGTGAAACCTCTTGTTGGATAGTTAGACATTCCATAAACTAGTCATGGGCATGTCCACCTTCCTCCCATAATTGATTTTCAAGTGATTCAAGGTGCAAGAACTGCTACGTTTGTAACTCCGCAATAGACAAGTTAAGAGTGCCAGAATAGGTGTCCATCGTACCTAGATAGAATAAGCAGTGTGTGGAAAAGAAATACTAAATGAATTCAGGTGGATGAAAGTGATCTAGCATCACTTAAAGGTAAGTTACCTATCTGAACTATTGATTATCTTTCATATAAATTTATTAAAGAATATTTTGAACCAAAATGATACATTCTTTTTTTGATGTTTTCTCCAACGTACCGTCTAACAACAGTGAGAAGAATCGATCTTCCTCTTAATCTGGAGCTTGATTTGAATGTTCCATCAAGACTCTTCCATGGGTACATTGTAGCAATTGGGATGACAAATATAGGAGGGGGCATCAAGGCATTCTCTAAATCTCAAATTCTTTCTTTTAGAATGGCATTTTCAAGGCTTCACCAGTAGCTTCATGAATCTGTACCATTTTTTATAGTGGAAGGAATGCAACCCATATTTACCTTTATAGAAATTGTGGCTAGGAAAAATGGAAAATGTTAGGTATGAGGATCAAAATTGGACTTATTAGACTTAAAGGTTATCAAAATAGAGGAAAAATTGTATCATTTCACAATCCCATCAAATGGAATTTAAGTAAATTATTTATTAAAGTGGTAATAAGTGCATTTTAACATGTTTCCTTGGATAATTCTTACTAGAAACCCTTAGGAAGGATTACAAAGGTTTGACCTAGGATTACGATTAGATTATCCTAGCATTTTGATCTTCAGGTCTTCTCTTTCCTTTAGCCTCCATTTACGGTGTTGTATTGAATCCATATGCCCAAGAATTCAAGACGACACTAGTATTTATCATTTGCAAGTGATATAAAACCCTAGCTTAGCTCTTTCTCTCGTTGTCTCTCATGTCTAGTGACTTGGAAAAGTTAATTAGTGGTAACATGGGTCATTTAGTGGTGGCGGTTGGTAACCATTTTCATTACGTCAAGATATTTTGTAAGGGATAGTGAAAGTCATCATTAGATCAAGTTCTTTGGTGATGGTTAGTGACCGTAGTTGTTAATTTTAGGGGTTTTTTGGTGATGAGCATTATGATATTGTTTCCAGGTTCAACTACAAAAATAGGAATTGGTGGTGGGATTAAAAAGGTTGTCACTAATATTTTTTCCAAAACTCCTATGCCTCATAAGAACAATGTAGTGTTTTTGTATGAAACAAAATCTTGTAGTGCCCCTATGATGACAAGGAAGTAACTAAGGACAATGCCACAAATGTTAGTAGCAAATTTGATAGAAGTTTCTAGTGAACTAATGGATAAGACTTGCATCATTGAAAATAGCAAGATAAGACAACACATAGTAAAGTTATGCCAAACAGAGACCTAGGAGAGGGTTTTTGAAATGAACCCTGGGAATGCAAGCTGGTGTTTCCCACATCAAGAATAAGTTGGCGATGTTAAACACTTTTTTAAAGACTATCATAGAGAAGAATGGGCTATTGTGAACATTGGGGATTGAAAGCATAGTGATATTGATGGAAAGGCAAAAATTTGAATGAAATTGAAAATTAATAAAGTACATAAACTAACAAGTCTCTTTGAGAGAGAAGGTGAAAATTGAGTTTTTATCACACTTCCAGGTTAAAGACTAGTGTCATCTTGTTTCCTTGGGAAAAATGGAGTCAAAAAACACCTTAAATGGATGAACTAGATAACCAATAAGACTTGGAAGTTTGAAACCCTAGTAATATGCCCTCATAGACCTAGGATTATACCTCACAAAGACTAAGCCTAAAGCAATAGAAGTGATTTTCCACAAGTGGTGAGTTATGATTTTTCTACGAGGTAGCACTAGCCTTTCTATCAAGTGGGGGAAGGGAACGTTAAGGTGAATTTAGATAGTTGCATTGATCAAAGAAAATACGTTTCATTTTATATGGTCAATGAATAATCAATCAAGGATCGATTCAACACGTTACATGACTAGGAGGGAATTGAGTGTAATCATTATATCTTGGGAAATTTTCATGGGTTGTTAATACAACTCAATGAGAGGCCAAAGAAACCAAGTTGGATGAGATGAATATGCCACAAGGAATGGAAATCAAAGAAGAAACTACTCACACATAGATGTGTACTTGTGATCAATGCTCATTTGTATATCCCAGCATTCAAGTGGCCCTCTAGACTTGATGAAATACATGAGTTATACTTTAATATGATTCATTTGGACTTGAAAAATTACATGAAATTACTTTAATATGGTGTTGGATCCATTTCTCTTGAGATTTTCTTCCCCTTCCCCTTTAAGTAATCATTTTACATTTTATTATCGAAAATTATTATCAGCGGAATGGCACACCTTCCAATTATACATTGCTTCCACCATAGGCATTACCAAGAAGTGGATGGAAATCCTTAAGTTGGAAAGAATCATGTCTCCTATTTCCTTGTACTATTATATGTTATTTTCCCCAGAAAATCAGGAACAACAAGTCGAGGGAATAATGATCCACATTAATCATTGACTAGCGGTTGTTGGTTTACAATGAATTGGAAGATGAAAAAAGTCCCACCTTTTGTTTGTGGAATCCATAGAACTAAACTATTAATTTTTTGTGTAAATATTTGTACAAATTACATTTTGGCATTTAGAGAAGGTTTTGAAGCAGAGATAAGTACACATATTATAGGGGCATATGAGTAAGGAAATAGAGGGAATTAGTGTCCCAGCCATTTTAAGTAGCTCTTATTTATAGCTGACGGAACTAATATATATAAATAGTGAGTAGAGAGCTCATTTTGTCATAATTCCAGTGCTTGCATTCCCTTTTTTGAGCTATTTTTCCATTTGTGCATGGTTTCATGGAAAGATCCCACTATTGATCACAAGGATGCTTGATACTATCATTGCAATATTTTGAAAACAAACATTCTCTTTGTTCTTATTTGGATTGCTCTCCTTCAAAATGCATTCGAGACATAATGAATGGAACTTGGACCATAGTAGAATTATAAAACTATAGTGGAAGTTCATTTTTATGTTGGATTTTGTTGCAATGTTTTCCACAAAGATTGTCTTTTTGGTGGAATTTATCTAAAACCACATATGGGTGTCATGAAATATAAAGAACGTTTTTTACTGAACTTTTCATTTTATTTTTTTGGAAGTTTGGATGGTCAAGAACACATGAAGATTCATATTCACATGAATATTTCAAGCACATCATCACCATAATCACGTTCTCCTTTGCTAGATCTAGTGGATGCTCTTAGTGATAAAATGAAATTTAATATAGTGTCCTTTAGATCGCCCAAGTGAACTACTTGATATAACAATTTTTTTCGATGAACATGTTTGAGTAGTTGTTAGGGATTTTAGGGGAAACCTCATAAAATTTGATGAAAATGGATGATAAGATGTTTGGTATGTTGTATATTGATGGTCATTGATCCTTCCATGAAGCCTCCTTTGATCCTCTTTTGAATGCTAAATGTTCCCCCCTACTGTAATCTTCTTGAGGCCTATAGGTTATCCCTTTTCATTGTCTTTCTAAGGATTATTTGGTGGGTCTACCATCAATTCATGTTGTGGCTAATCAACTTTTATTTTTTGTTTGTTTCATTTATATTGCATTAAGAATGAAAAAGAAGGAAACCCTTGTTTTCCTTCCCCTAGAGAAACTTGATCCAACATCATTAGATGGGTGGCCTATGAAAGGAAAGTAAAATTATAGCACTACAGATAATTTTAGAGGTTGAATATTTATTAATGACATGGGTATATTTCCAAAAGTTTCAATTTGGAATTTCGATTAAGGAATCATATCTACAAATAAATGTTCAGTGTGATTTATCATTACAATTCTACACATGATTCCACGGGTTGAACTTTTATGTGGTTACCTTTTTGAACACCCTCATCTAGTTAAGGACCCTACATTCATCAACATCAAATAAAAAAACGCTACAATTGATAAAATACATTCCATGAAATGTGTGTGTGTGTGTTCAACATCATCTCAATTGTACATTTTTTAGAAAATGGCACATCGTACCCAATATACAAATTGATGACAAGTGCCCAAACAAGGTTAAGTGCCATATGGTGCCCTAGATACAAAATGACACTCAATGGTCACTCATTGACCATTTCCACCCTCACAAATACTAGGTGCATACCAGAACTCGATCTTTCTTCTCTTACTCGAAGCAACACCTTGAGTGGTTTTGTGCCCAGGCGTCATTTGTTGCTCCAAAGATTGGACACAGAAACACCATTCTTATAAGAGGAAGAGATTATTTCTAATGAAGAGATTATTTAAGGTATTTCTAATGAAGAGACTATTTAAGGTATTTCTAATGAAGATATTATTTAAGGTATTTCTAATGAAGAGATTATTTAATATGAAGATGTTGGAAGGTGGGTCTATTGCAGATCATTTAAATGATTTTAATATGGTTACTAATAAACTAAGTTCTGTAAAAGTGGACTTTGATGATGAGGTCGGGGCTCTTCTAATCTTGTGCTCATTGCCAAAAAGCTGGAACAGCTTGTTCATGGTTGTAAGTAACTTTGTCTCTGGTTCAAATAGTTTAAAATTTGATGATGTTGTTGGTGTTATCCTTAGTGAAATCTGTGGAAAAGCACAGACTGAGACATATCCCGGGAAATCACGTTGAACATGGAGAAACAGGGGAAGACAAAAGGATAGAGGAAAGGGTTTAGGAGCAGTAAGGAATTCTAGGAAGGAGTAGATCAAATCGAGACTTGGAAAAGATAGAGTCGTGTTGGAATTGTGGGAAGAAAGGACATCGAAGAAAGGAAGAGCTATGAGCTCCAAAGAAACAAAGAGATGGACAGGGAGAGAAATTAGGAAGCAAATGTAACAAATGATGTGTTACAAAGATTCTTTGATTCTTTCTATGGAATAATATTTACGAGTCTTGGGTAGTAGATTAGGGGGCTTCATTTCATGCCACCCATAGGAAACATTTCTATATTATGTTCAAAGTGATGATTTTGGACGGGTTCATTTGGGTGACAATGCACCATGAAAAGAATTGTTGGAATGGGAAAGGTAAAAATAAAGCAACAATGGAAACCAATGGTTGTTGAAAGAGGTAAAATGTTCAGTTTAAGGAAAAAATATAATTTCAACATGGCATTTGGAAGTGAAGGTTTTATATCCATATTTTCTGAGGATAAGACGTGGAAGGTCAAAGGATCATTGGTGATAGTGAAAGGAGAGAAGGTAGGTACATTGTATTTATGTGCTATTAATATTGACTCTTCTATCTCTTTAGCCTTCTCTGAGAGTGGATACAACAACGTGGAATCATAGGAAGCAGACACATGGGTGAGAAGGGGATGTAGATGCTAAAGAAATTTTTTGCCAGTCTTAAACAAATTGATTTGGACTACGTGAGCATTGTATTTATGGAAAACATAAAATTCCAGTTCTCAGCGAGAAAAGAAAAGAAGAGTGAAAAGGTTAGAGCTTGCCTCTGGTGTATGGGGACCGGCTCGAGGTATCATCGTTGGTGGCTCTCATTATTATATCATTTTATTGATGATGCAACTAGAAAACTTGGGTTTATTACAATGTCGACAAAAATATGATGTTTTATACTTTTAAGAAATGAAAAGCCTTGGTTGAGAATGAGATAGGAAAAATTGAAGTGTCACCAGTTAGATAATGAGTGAATATTGCGACCCAAGGAGTTTGATGAATCTGTTCATACCATGGGATTCATAGAGAGAAGAGCGACTCAAGAACACCACAAGAAAATGGTGTGTCGAAAGGATGAACAAGACAATCATGGAGGCGTGCAGGAGTATGAGATTGCATGTTGGTTTTCTCTTACAGTTTGGGAAAATGTTGTAGATATTGTTGTTTACTTAATAAAATAGAAGGATTGTAATCTTTGGATAGTATAATTCCATAGGAGGAATGGACAGGACAAAAAGGTAAACTATTCTTTTTTGAAAACTTTAGGTTGTGAAGCATTTGTCCATATTGATAAAGAAAATAGAACAAAGCTTGAGGCAAAATCTAAAAAGTGTACATTTTGTGTGTGGATATAATTGTTAATGATTTTTGGTTATAAACATGGGATTATGAAAATAACAAAATCATTAGGAGTAGAGATGTCATATTCAATGAGGAGGTCATGTACAAAGATCGATTGTAGGGAAAAAGAAACGGGAAAAAGAAAAAGAAGAATACATGAAGTGCTTGATGAGATCATTGAAAAATTCCAAAGGAACGAGAAAATCAAAATGTATACAACAACGAGACGAGAAGGTACCTCAAACACACACCAAGTGTTATTTAGAAAAATCTACGGGTTAAGTATACCCCACAGGGCGATACTCTCCTTCATTGTATTATTGTTGGCTGATTACGATGAACCCGGAATGTTATGAAGAGAAATGCAGGTAGACACCAAAGGAAATTAGGGAGCGAGGCATGAAAGAGAAATGGATTCCTTGGTAATAACCACACTTGGGAGCTTGGGATTTGGTTCTGAAGGAAAAAAACATTACTTGAGAATAAATGGGTTTACAAGTTGAGGAAGAAGATGGAGGAGAAAAGCGGTACAAGGCTAGACTTGTTGTAAAGGGGTTTGCACAAAAAGAAAAGGTATAGATTTTGATGAAATATTTTCTCCTATTTTTAAAATGACTTCAATTAGAACTGGCTTTTAAGTCTTGTGGTAGTAGAAGATTTTCATCTTGAGCAGGTTAGATGTAAAATAACTTTTCTCCATGTGGGGATTTGTAGGAAGAGATTTATGTGCACGGCAACCCGCAGGGGGTATGAGGTCAAAGGAAGGAGGAATTTGGTATGCATGTTGAAGAAAGAGATTATATGGCCTAAAGCAAGCTCGAAATTAGTATCTAAAAGTTTGTGAGTTTATGATAGAGCAGGGTTATAGTAGATGTCATTCCCATCCTTGGGTTTATTTAAAAGCTAGAAAATGGAAGCTTTATTATCTTGGTATTGTATGTAGATGACATAGTTGTTGCGGTCTAATATGCAGGATATAAATGTGCTCCAAAAAAAAATTAGATAATTCATTTGTGATGAGGGATTTAGGTCTTTGCAAAGAAATCCCTTGGTATGAGAATAACAAGAGGCGGGGAAAATTCCAAAGCTGACATTTGTCTCAGGGTGAGTACACAAAAGAAGGTGTTGGAGAGGTTAAGAATGCACGAGAATAAAACCAATTAGTACACCTTTGGCCAATCATTTCAAATTAACTAAGAAATGTGTCCCAAGACACGGGGAGGAGATAGAATACATGTCGAGTCCCATATTCATGACAGTTGAGTTTGATGTATGCAATGGTTTGCACAAGACTAGATGTGTACACATGCGATTAGGAGTTGTGAGAATATATGAACAATATAGAGTAAGAAACATTGGGGAAGCTGATAAAGTGTATTCCCGGATACTTGAGAATACTTGCTAATCATGCATTATTATTATGTTTTGGAGGTTCATAAGCTGTTCTACAAGGATATGTTGATTCAGATATGGCTGGTGACAAAGATGCTTGAGGAGGAGTACCACGAGGTATGTGTTTACTATAGGTAGAACAAAAGTAAGTTAGATTTCAAATCCGTCCATCCATTCCGTCCTTCCGGTGTCCATCCATTCCATTCCATCCATCCATCCATCCATTCCATCCATCTCCATCCATCCATCCGTCCATCCATTCCTCCATCCATCCATCCATTCCGGCCATCTTCCATTCCATCCTCCATTCCATCCATTTCCATTCCTCCATCCATTCCTCCATCCATCCATCCGTCCATTCCTCCATTCCTCCATCCTTTCCATCCATTCCATTCCATCCATCCATTCCTGTCCATTTCCATTCCATCCATTCCATTCCATCCATCCATCCATCCTCTCCATCCATCCATCCATCCTCCTCCTGTCCATCCATCCTCCTCCTTTCTTTCCTCCTCCATCCTCCTCCTTCCTCCTGTCCTCTCCTCCTTTCCTTCCTCCATCCTCCACTCCTCCTCCTCCTTCCTCCATCCTCCATTTCCATTCTCATCCGGTCATTCTCATCCGTCCGTCAAAATCAGGTCATTATCCTCATCATCATTATTCCTTGATCCATCTTTGTGGGTTTATGTTCCTCAGTCGGATTCCCGGCATGAGATCATCTGGATAAATGTCAGGTCAACTGGCTAGAATGGTGTATCTCACGAGGAAGAGATGTGTGACTACTAAGCATTCACAAGAAGATGATTACAATGAGGCTATGAAGGCATTTTTGCAATATGAGATGCCAAAATCCTAGACATCAAAACTAACCTAGGAGATGAAGCGTAAAATTCATGTGGGCCTCATTTGGGTAAGTTAGTACATCAACTTCTGGGGTTGTAAATTTTGCATCGATCTCGGCTTTGAAACATGATAGCTCGTTGGAAGGTGTCATCGAGGAGATTCATTTTGGAGAAATATTGAAGGGAAATTCTATATATTTCTCCATGTTTTCCCAAAAAACGTCGTTTAGAGACCTCAAAATAATACAGAGTTAAAATTGCTAAAAATAGTAAATTAACCAAATTGCCAGAAAAATGTTTTAAGCAAGTTGGAAAAGGTGGCATTACGATATCCACGGATCGAATTATCCTCCTTAGGAAGCAATGGTACACATTGTGTTGAGAGTGCCTGGGGGAGAGGAAAAATGTTTGTTGAATGCGGATCTTGGTGAGTTGCTTGCCTTGTTGGAGGCGATAGAGTGTTGCTCAGGTTGTGGAAGTTTGTCATGAACTGTTGAGTGAGGTTGTTCAACAAGTCGAGCTATGAGAGACGATGTCTTGAGGAATCGTGCACTTTTTATGGCTGTGATTATACGTTGGATAAAAGGTGCTTGGGGTGAGGGTATAGTGGTTTACAGTGTCCTTTGTTCCCCTTTTGAACAAATTGTGAAGAAGATGAATTTTTCGGTATGAGATACTACCTTGCGGCCTTGTTTAGATTGAAACTAATGGGTTGGAACTACCGGTGTCTGTAGAGATGACCCTAGAGAAATAATGACGAGGTGAGACTCATAAACAACATGGTGTCTCCACATGTATATGGGCATTGAAGGAACATCCGCGAAATCAGGTGGAACAACATCACATAATACCTCCTTGAAGGGTTGGATGACGTATGACAATGGAACCTTGTTGGATGACATGAAGATCTCGTCCTTGGCGAAGTCGCGATGTTGTATGGATGTGGGTATGGTGTTGTCAACAAATCCAAAATGGTTTGAAAATGATATGTGAATGAAAAAGGAACTCCTCCTCCTCAGGATCTCTTGGTTCTTACAGTTTGGATTTGTTGTGGTTGTGACAATAGCGGTGGGGTCTGCGTCAATGATCTTTCAGCTACGGTATTTTGAATAATATTGAATGGGAGTTGACTCCTTGTCTTTGATCTTCGGCCACCAATGATGTTTTGAGGGACATTCATCGGTGTTGTGCTTCGAGGATTTTGTGGAAATCGCACCATTTTCGATGTCCTTCTTTGATATTTCCGAAGTGACCCTTCTTTTCGTGGCTTGTTTGGTTTTGAGGTGTTGTTAGAGATTAGTCTTTGTGTCATGCTGGTTGTTGGTTAGGACCTAACTCTTTTTTCTTGTGCTTAAATTTATACTCGATTTTAACAACACATATATATTGATAAGAAGCATCAAGTGATGAAATATCTAGAAAATCCCTTCGGTTTGGATGTATGCATGGCAGACCCCTTGTATCCTGAGAACCAAATGTCAAATTCAAAGTCTTTAATACCCGACGGTGCACAAGGTATGGAAGGTATTGGTGAACTCTGAAACTTCTTGGCCTCTCTTATTGAAGTAGTGTGTTCCATCTCATGTCTTGGTCCTCATAGTTTCCAATAGGGGTAATGTTGTTCCTTTACCGCATCACAAAAAATCCCAAGTGGGCTCGACCCATATATTCTAGACATCTTTGTGTAACTTTTATCCCGATGGTTTCCCACCAATGTTTGACATGGGGTAGATATTTAAGGAGTGCTAAGGAAATCTTTTCACAATGAAAAAATTGTGAACGAGGAGAAATAACCTATATGATTTAACAAATTTATTAAGGGCATCACCGCATCTATTTGACCTTTAAAATCTGAGATATAAAATTAACTGTATGAAGGAGGTTCTTCGAAAGTGGTGTTTTGATGAATATGCACATGTTGCTATAAATGGGGCATTGAAGGATGTGGGAAAAATCTCCATCATTTTCGTCCTTTATTAAATTGGTGCTCAGAAGCAGCAGTTGATAGAATCGTCTACTCGTCGTTTTCTTTTCTTCTGCAATGGAGGGTTTCTTGGGCATGCGAGAGAGATTGTATTCAAGAGACAAGATTGAGACTGAAATTTCTATACTCAAGCCTCCTTCGGGACATGCACTAAAAAACGATCCAAGAGAAGCTTGCTCTGATACCAGTGATATGGATTATTTTAGAAGCGTGAAATGAGGCAGAGATATAATAAATAAATGCATGAGATATTGCGGATGTCTAATAATATAAACATAAATGTATCAAAATGCAGCCATAAACCCTCTGATGGATATACATTATTTCTATTAATGAAGAAATGTGCAGACTATAAAAATCTGGTGAAAAGACTATTCTAGAAGTGTGGTAGCTTGTCTCGAGAGAGATGTGACAACTTTTCTCATTCATAAGAAGTTGATTGTAATGAGGCTCTGAAGACATTTTACAATAAATAGAATGTCAAAAATCCTATGCATCCAAAACCTAACCCTAGAGATGAAGCACCAAAGTCATGCGGGCCCGTTTAGGTAAGTTAGTACATCAACCACGGGGTTGTAACTTTTTGTACAATCTACGTTTTTGGGTGCATGATGGAGCCGTTAGAAAGGTATCGTCGATTCATTTTGGAGGAAATATTTAAGGAACTTCCATATTTCTCCTATTTTTCAAAGCGTTGTTAGAGACTCAAGATGGCCTCATAAGTTAAAAACTACTAAAAATGCCTAAATTACTAAAATTACCCAGGGTGGTAGCTTATCTCTGAGAAGAGATGTGACAACTACTCTCATTCACAAGAAGATGATTGCAATGAGGCTCTGAAGACATTTTTACAATAAATAGGAATGTCAAAAATCCTATACATCCAAAAACCTAACCCTAGGAGATGAAGCACCAAAAGTCATGCGGGCCCCGTTTGGGTAAGTTAGTACATCAACTTCTGGGGGTTGTAACTTTTGCTTACAATCTCTGTTTTAGGTGCATGATAGACCGTTAGAAAGGTATCGTCGAGGAGATTCATTTTGGAGGAAATATTTAAGGAACTTCCATATTTCTCCCTATTTTTTCAAAAGCGTTGTTTAGGGCCTCAAGATGGCCTCATAAGTTAAAAACTGCTAAAAATACTAAATTACTAAAATTACCAGAAAAATGTTTTAAGCTAGTTGGAAGAGATGGGTGGCCACCAATATCCACCTG
Organism: Picea sitchensis; assembly: GCA_010110895.2. NCBI lineage: Eukaryota > Viridiplantae > Streptophyta > Pinopsida > Pinales > Pinaceae > Picea > Picea sitchensis. The sequence continues at coordinate 64,335 of SNQJ01S0142744.1, forward strand.
GATCACCCCTCCTTTATATATTTACCTCTCTCTACCTCCCTTCCCTATCTATCTCTATATAAGGGACCTAGCGAGTGCAATGATGGAAATGAAGAGCATAAAGATAAAAAATTGAGGTGCATGTTAATGGTTCCATTAAAAATGAAAATGACGGCTCTTGTTGGCATTTCCCTCCCTACCCTTCTCTCCCTCTCCCCTTCTCGCACATTTGTGTCACTTCATTACAAGAAAATATCATAGTAATTAAAATTAAATCCGACCCTCCCAAAAGTTGTACCATGTTTTCACTGCATCCACACCTCCAAAAGGTAATATTTCCATTTCATTCAATCCATCATTATCTTCTCACTATTTCTATTTCTCCCATTCACTCTCTCCCCTTATCTCCCTCTCTCCCCCACTCTACTACTTTGTTTCCCACCACACACTCTTTATCTCTCTTACATTCTCTCTCACTAACTTTATCCCCGAACATATCTCCTCTCCCTCCCTCCCTCCCTCTATACCCCTCCCTCTCTCCTCATTGTCACACACACGCACACTCTCTCTATCTTCCCCTCTTTCTTTATTTCTCTCTCTACTCCCCCTCTTTGTCTTCCTCTCTCTTCCTTCCTCTCTACCCCACTCTCCCCCCTTTCTCTCTTTACATCTCTCTAACTCCCTTCTCTCTCTCCCTCTCGCATCTCCACCCATCTCTCACTCTCCCACTCTTTCCCTCTTACGCTCCTGCCCCCATCTATCTCTCTCCCTCTATCTCCCCCACTCTCCCCTCTCTCCCTCTCTTTCCTTTCTCTACCTCCCTCTGTCTCTCTCTACCCCCTCCCACCCTTAAATACCATATCGGGGGGGGAGTATGTTGAGCCATCATTATATCGCACCATCCTCCCCACTATGCCATCTATTCTTATGTGAAACTTTATCCATATTTCTACTATCAACTCTCTTATATTGGAGGATCTGGTTTTCATGGGATGGATCCAATCCCTGCCACCTAAAATATATATATATGAGATTCATTCCATTCATCAATTTTCCCTTAAACTCCCTAATTTCACTAAGTTCCCTATACCCATACCTCTTTTTGAGTGCCCCACAACCCCTACACCTCCATCTTATTTCTCTAAACACTATCCTATGCCTCAAAAAACTTTAATTCCTAAGCCCTTAGGTCCTATTTGTCCCCAAGCCACTCTACACTTTTATTCATAAAATTATAGGGGCCATACAATAAATGGTCTATTTGTTGCATTAAGAGCATGCATGCGCTCTTGTGAGAATAAATCAATAAGGCCAGGCATTGTGCCTACCTCATATCCTTGTCTATCAGGAATGCAAGTGCACTCTTGGAATGTGTTCACACTCCTAGAATGTGTGCGTTCTCTTGTTGGAAAGTGATATGAGGTAGGCACAATGCTCATCCTCTTTCTCTCCAAAAAACACAACACCATCCCCATATTTGCATGCATAAAAAACAACAACATATATGTTTTTTTGGTTTTTAGTGTCATTGGAAAACAAACTTTTGTCTTGTTTTGTAATTGGTAGACAAATTTGTGTAGTTGGAAGACAATTGTCAATGGAAATATTTTTTTTATCTTGTTGTATAATTGGAAGGAAAGTTTTGGAAGGCACTTTTGGTCTTTTGGTGTACTTGGAAGGAGTTCCTTGTCTTGTTGTATAATTCAAATGAATTTCTTGTCTTTTTGCATTATTGGAAAGAAAGTTTTGGAAGGCATTCTTGGTGTTTTTGTGTACTTTGAAGGAATTTCTTGCCTTGTTGTATAATTGGAAGGCATTCAATATATTCTTGTATAATTGGAAGGCACCTTTGGTCTTGTGGTGTACATGAAAGACATTTCTTGTCTTTTTGTATTATTGGAAGGAAAGTTTTGGAAGGCACCTTTGGTCTTTTGGTGTACATGGAAGGAATTTCTTGTCTTATTGTATAATTGGAATACATTTCTTGTCTTGTTGCATAATTCAAAGGCAAGTTTTGGAAGGAACTCCTGGTATTTTGGTGTACTTGAAAGGAATTTCCTGTCTTGTTGTATAATTGGAAGGAGTTTCATGTTTTGTTGTATAATTGGAAGGCGCTTTTGGTCTTGTGGTGTACTTGAAAGGCATTTCTTATCTTGTTGTATAATTGAAAGGCATGTTTTGGAAGGAAATTTTGGTCTTGTGTGTAATTGGAAGAAATTTATTGTCTTGTTGTATGATTCGAAAACATTTCTTGTCTTATTATATAATTGGAAGGGAACTTTTGGTATTTTGGTGTACTTGGAAGGAAATTGTTTTATTTAAACATGGGGAACCTATGGAATCGAGGTAGAAAGTATTTGAGGAAAGAAAATCTCATTGAAAAGGTAATTGAAGAAAGAGAAAAGGAAAGGTTAGGTATGATAAAACATAGGATTTCTCTAGAGGGAAATACAAATTCTAGCATAATAGATGTTCTTGTTGTTGTTTCTCCTCCATTAGCACAAGAAAAACACATGATTTCAGTAGAGGCCAATCTAGTTCCGACTTCTAGTGAACCTCCAATGACTATTTCATTAAGAAAAGTTGTTGTGGATGAACAAATGTTGATGGATTTTCTTGGACATGATTATACAATGGATGAAATTAGAGAGGAAATGGATGCATAGCCTTTTAGTGAATAAGTTCCTATGGTGAAACCTCTTGTTGGATAGTTATACATTCCATAAACTAGTCATGGGAATGTCCACACTCCTCCCATAATTGATTTTCAAGTGATTCAAGGTGCAAGAACTACTATGTTTGTAACTCCAAAATAGACAAGTTAAGAGTGCCAGAATAGGTGTCCATCGTACCTACCTAGAATAAGAAATGTGTGGAAAAGAAATAATAAATGAATCCAGGTGGATGAAAGTGATATAGCATCACTTAAAGGTAAGTTACCTATCTGAACTATTGATTATCTTTCATATAAATTTAATAAAGAATATTTTGAACCAAAATGATACATTCTTTTTTTGATGTTTTCTCCAACGCACCGTCTAACAATAGTGAGAAGAATTGATGTTCCTCTTAATTTGGAGCTTGATTTGAATGTTCCATCAAGACTCTTCCGTGGCTACATTGTAGCAATTGGGATGAAAATATAGGAGGGGGCATCAAAGCATTCTCTAATTCTCTAAATCTTTCTTTTAGAATGGTGTTTTCAATCTCCATTTCTTCAACTAACATTTTCAAGGCTTCACCAGTGGCTTCATGAATCTGTACCATTTTTTATAGTGGAAGGAATGCATTTTATATAGTGGAAGAAATGCAACCCATATTTACCTTTATAGAAATTGTGGCTAGGATAGATGGAAAATGTTAGGTATGAGGATCAAAATTGGACTTATTAGACTTAAAGGTTATCAAAATAGAGGGAAAATTGTATCATTTCACAATCCCATCACATGGTATTTACGTAAATGCTTTATTAAAGTGGTAATAAGTGCATTTTAACATGTTTCCTTGGATAATTCTTACTAGAAACCCTAAGGAAGGATTACAAAGGTTTCACCTAGGCTTACGATTGGATTATCCTAGGATTTTGATATTCAAGTCTTCTCTTTCCTTTAGACTCCATTTACGGTGTTGTGTTGAATCCATATGCCCAAGAATTCAAGACGACACTAGTATTTATCATTTGAAAGTTATATAAAACCCTAGCTTAGCTCTTTCTCTCGCTCTTTCTCATGTCTAGTGACTTGGAAAAGTTAGTTAGTGGTAACATGGGTCATTTAGTGATGGCGGTTGGTAACCATTTTCATTAGGTCAAGATATTTTGTAAGGGATAGTGATAGTCGTCATTAGATCAAGTTCTTTGGTGATGGTTAGTGATCGTAGTTGTTATTTTTAGGGGTTTTTTGGTGATGAGCATTATGATACTGTTTCCAAGTTCAACTACAAAAATAGGAATTGGTGATAGGATTAAAAAGGTTGTCACTAATATTTTTTCCAAAACTCCTATGCCTCATAAGAACAATGTAGTGTTTTTGTATGAAATAAAATCTTGTAGTGTCCCCATGATGACAAGGAAGTAATTGAGGACAATACCAAAAATGTTAGTAGCAAATTTGATAGAAGTTTCTAGTGAACTAATGGACAAGACTTGCATCATCGAAAATAGCAAGACAAGACAACATGTAGTAAAGTTATGCCAAACAGAGACCTAGGAGAGGGTTTTTGAAATGAACCCTGGGAATGCAAGCTGGTGTTTCCCACATGAAGAATAAGTTGGCAATGTTAAACACTTTTTTAAAGACTATCGTAGAGAAGAATGGGCTATTGTGAACATTGGTGGATTGAAAGCATAGTGATATTGATGGCACGGTGAAAATTTGAATGAAAATGAAAATTAATAACGTAGTTAAACTAAGAAGTCTCTTTGAGAGAGAAGGTGAAAATTGAGGTTTTATTTCACTTTCAAGTTAAAGACTAGTGGCATATTGTTTCCTTGGGAAAAATGGAGTCAAACAACACCTTAAATGGACGAACTAGATAACCAATAAGACTTGGAAGTTTGAAACCCTAAGAATATACCCTCATAGACCTAGGATTATACCTCACAAAGACTAAGCCTAAAGCAATAGAAGTGATTTCCCACAAGTGGTGAGTTATGATTTTTCTACAAGGTAGAACTAGCCTTTCTATCAAGTGGGGGTAGGGAATGTTGAGGTGAATTTAGATAGCTGCATTGATCAAAGAAAATACATTTTATTTTCTATGGTCAATGAATAATCAATAGAGGATCCATTCAACACGTTACATGACTAGGAGGGAATTGAGTGTAATCATTATATCTTGGGAAATTTTCATGGGTTGTTAATACAACTCAATGAGA